>JAOXNR010031926.1:0-22465 GCA_028571225.1 Parsonsia alboflavescens | reverse complement strand
CCTATGATTCATTTCGAGCATTATTGGCCCCACAAGTGAGAAAAACACCATTTTGCCACTAAGTTGAACCCCAGGGGGCCCCCCACCACCACCACACACACTACTGTTTCTATTATATTTTCACCCTGCCACATACTGGGACCCTAATTATTAATCATTCATTTGGATAAGAATTTTTTTAAAAAATTTTTGTGCTTCTTTTCTGAATTTATCTTGGCAAATGACTGGTTGGATTTTGCAACCTTTGCATTAGATGGCCTGTATACATTTTTGTTGCAATAGAAGTCTTATCAGTTCTCTATTTTTTCGCATTTTCCTAGCATGACATTGTATGCTTATATACAAATTTACTGCAGGCTGAAAAAATTGGTTTGGAGTACATGGATGTCGAAGGTCTGAAGAAGCTTAACAAAAACAAGAAATTGGTGAAAAAGCTTGCAAAAAAATATCATGCTTTCTTGGCTTCAGAATCTGTGATCAAGCAGATTCCCCGTCTCTTGGGACCTGGTCTTAACAAGGCCGGTATGCTTCTTTCCTTGACATTTGCAATGTCATATGTGAGTTTGCTATTGTATCCTTTGTTTTTTTAAGCTATTATTTGTTGACTTTGATTTTACTCTACAGTAAAAGGGTTTTTGCCTTTTCCCCTGCAAGACTATCCTTTTTGGGATGTTCTTTAGACCTGGGATCTTATATATATATATATACATATATATATATAAATATGTATATCGGTTTGCTGTCCACTTTTTCCAATCATCAGTGTCACTAAGACTTGAAAATCATACATTAAGGTTTTGACATTGTGTACACTGTTCAATGTTGAATTGTAATATTGTTAGTTTCCGTTGGATTATCATCTGCAAGAAGTTTTCTTTTACATGCAAATGTTAAATTGGTTTTACTTATACATCAGTGAGATTTGTTTCACATGCAATTAGGCAAATTCCCTACCCTCGTTACCCACCAAGAATCACTAGAGTCTAAAGTTAATGAGATCAAGGCTACAGTGAAGTTCCAATTGAAGAAGGTGCTTTGCATGGGGGTTGCTGTTGGAAATTGTGATATGGAGGAAAAACAAATATTTCAAAATGTGCAGATGAGTGTGAACTTCCTTGTTTCATTGTTGAAGAAAAATTGGCAGAATGTGAGTCTCAGTTTAATTTCCAGTCTTCAGTTTTTTTTACCCCATTTTAACTAGGTTTTCACAATTTGTTCAGATCATTGTAAACAATTGTGCTTTCTCTATTGTTAACTAACTTCCGAATGAGAAATTAGTAAAATGGAGGGATTTCAAGATAAAATATATTCAAGGCATTAAGGTTTTTAACTTAAGAGGAAAACCTTGATGAATTTGAAAGATTGTATGGTTTATGGAAAAAAGGAATTTATTTCAATTTCTTTTGACTATTTTAATGCATGTCTTTTCAGTTCTACTTTAGAACACATCATATCAGTTGCCATCTTAAAGTTTTCCACCTGGTGTTATCCATTTATCTTAGAAGGCATTATTATGTTTTTTCTTGTGTCTAATTTACTTGCACCTTCAAAGCTTTTCTTCTTACTCTTCACCTGTTTGTTTTCCTTTGGACATCAGGTGAGGTGCTTGTACCTGAAGAGCACCATGGGGAAGACGCAACGCATCTTTTGAGAGAGAGTTTCCTCTTTGATGAGTCCTACCTATGATGATATGCATCCAATGTTATTGTTTCTACTATGATGACAATTTTGTTATCTTAGGTGTTTAGTCATTTTCTCAGGTGGAAATAGTGATCTTCTAGTGTCTAGACCATCAACTCTTTAGTGTTATTAGTTATGGTATCGCATACTTACTATGATTTTTGAATTTTATGCCTTCTTCTTTAGGGGCAGAAGGTGTATGAATTTTAGGGTGGATAAATAAGTTTCTTGCATCCAGTATTGATTTCTTTGGTTAGGGTTTTGCAAGTATTTTCTTCCGAGATGTCATCTTTATTTGCTCTTTTGTTTGGTTGGGTAAAAGTGGTAGAAAATGTCAATAGGAAAGTAAGTGATTTATGGTAATGTCTATACATGGAGGAAATTATTTACCATTCTTACTTTGAAACTTCCAAATAACATTATTTATTTACAGAATATGATTTGGTTAATGTTTGCCATGTAATTGGCAATTTTGACCCTTTCCCCCTGCGGATTACATGCAGACTTAGGCTTCGTTTGGTTCTTGAGGGATTTATTTACTTTTATTAGAAGTCATTTTTATTTTATTTAGTTTTTGTTTAGTATGGGTGGAAGTTATAGTATGCAACTCATATTGCGGAAGTGAAGGAAGTGTAATAATTCTTAAAATACTTGCAACTAGCATTTAGTTGGTAAAACAAATAACTTTTACCATAGGTTTGTAAGCTCTTCTTTTCATTTGTGATGCAGACTCTTAACAAATAAGAATTTTTGCATGATGTCAATTATGCTATGTAGTTTCAACAAATTAAATCATTCTTATTGGATTTTATCTTAAATTGAATATTTCTATTCTTATTTTAAATTATCTGAAATTAAATATTTATATCTTAAATTTGTTAAAATTTTATAAAATGACTTGACATTACTATGGTAAAAATTATCTAAGTTAATTATCTTTTTTTTTAAAAAAAAAAAAACAATGGAAGGTGTCCAAGTAAAAATTTGTGATTGATATCACACAAAAATGAGTTGATAAATTTTTCTCACTATGTAATTTAAAAAGACTTTTTTTAAAAAAAAAAAACCTTTTCTTGCAAATAAAAAGAAAATAAATAAATAAACAGTTTACCTATAAGTTTGCAGGTACTTAGAAAATAATCTTTTAAAAAGCAATAAATTATTCTAGCTAACTTTAAATTTTCTATATGTGAAAAAGAACTTAAACTTCAAAAGTTTATAATATAATTATAAAGTTTTAAAATTATTTTGTTATAAGATTCAATTTTAAATGATGGTTAAATCACAATCTTTAAGTGTATTTTTAACCTTTAAACAACTTATTAAATATAGATATATTTTTTTCCTAGTATATGTAGAGGCATGCTATAATGGACACTATATTGGCAAAGTTCAAACAACATGAAAAATCACATCAAAGAGTATATCAATTATTAAAAATGAATTTGTTCAAAGGCATAAGAGCGAGTCTATATTTGAAATTTCATAAATTTAATCATTGACAAAATGTAAAACTAAATTAGATTTCTCATTTATCATATTCGAATAAAACCTTCAAAGTGAAATTGAATTTTTAATTAGATAAAACTTAACTTTAATTAAGAAGAAATAAATAATGGGATTATGTATTAGCACTTATGAGTTTGATGTTAAAATTATTAAAGCCGATGGAAGACATTAAAAATAGGTGTTAAGAAAAGAGAATGAAGTGTATTATATCATATTAAAAGTCACTATAAGTTTATGTCAGAAAGAAATAGAATTTTTTTTTTTCCAAAATGATAACATCAATATTCATTAAAACCTTTCTCTATTTTGGACTACTATACCTATATTCATCTCCTTCCTAAACTTTCAAAAAATTCATATCACTAAGTTTCTCTAGGAGAATAGAAAAATTGCTTGCATTAATCTTTAAAAAAAAAATTATTATTTAATGATCATAAAAGAAAACAAAGAGGAAAAAAAAAAACAGAAAAGGAAAATAGGCTTTGATTTCGAAATGACTCTAACAGTCCACTCTTACTTATTCAACCGGCTCCAGAAAAGTTTTCCTTCCCCAAATCAGATCAGAAGCCCTAAAACAGGTTTTCTTCTTCCACCTAAGGCGCAGAGACAGAAAAACAAAGAGAATAAACAATGTCGTCCGCAGGCACAGCTCGAAGAAGCGGAAGCGGCCTTTTTGAAGGGCTCTATCGCGTTCTTATGCGACGGAATTCTGTTTATGTCACCTTCGTCATCGCTGGTGCTTTCCTCGGTGAACGGGTGTGTGATTTTTCCACGATTTTTTTTCTTTCATTTTTTTCATATTTGTTTTCATCTGTTGATTACTTATATCGATGGTATTCATTTTATTTGGATTTAAAGAAATGTTTGTGTCCTTTTGATTCGAGGATTCAACCTGATTAGAATTGATGGGTTTTTCCCCTTTCTGGTTCTGCATTTGATTTTTTTGATTACAATGTTGGAACTTTTGGTGAGACTGAATTGATTAATTAATTGGTGATGGTGTGGTGTTGCAGGCAGTGGATTATGGTGTTCGTAAACTTTGGGAACAGAACAATATTGGGGTACTACTAGTTTTCCTTTTTACTTATTTTCTTGGAATCGTTCCTTCTAAAGCTTATTTGTAGGTCTTATTCTGTGCAATGGTTTGCATTATTATGATTTTGGAGTTTTGACCTTCTATATCTGAATTGCATATTCTAATTAAAATAGAACCTTTCATACTGTTAATAAAAAAGATGGATGACCTAAATTCTGATGTTTTCTTCCATGTCTACTTTTATGAATCTACTATCATTAGTAATTCAGTAATACTTTCAATTTAGTGATGGGAATATCTTCGATTTCAAAATCAAATAAAGTTGGGGCTTTATAGTGGCTGTGCATTATTAGATTTTCAAATAGTGCAATATTTTGTACCTTTTTGGTGGAACTATTCAAAGTTTCTGCACTTTCTTGCTTTAGTGTTTTCTTTAACTACTGTTGGATATTTTCATTTTTCTGGTGATAATCCCCAATTTCATCCCTGAATGCCCTAAACATTTAAGGGTCAGTAGTTGCATCTTTTGGCTTGAACCTGGCCTTAGGATTTTAAATTTTTTGGTCAACACACAGGGCAATTTTGGTAGTTTACTGGCCTGAGATAACCAAAATTACAGCCAAAAGGATCCACCTAGTTGTCAATGGACCCTAAAAGTTAAAAGAAAGTTTTGAATTTAATTGATCAAGAAATAAATGTTTATAGATGAAATTAGGGATTTTTCCCATTTTATGATAATCTATTACTATTAGAGAACATTCCGGTAATGTATGAATAACATCTACACTCAACATATCAATTTTTAGATAACCTAATTCTCTTATTAAGATTTAAGCTTCAAGACAGCTTTCTCCTATGCCTGTCAAAATATGATGAGAAGCTGCTAGCTTTGCCTAAGAGAATGATACCTTTTTGTTATGTGGAGATTAATAAGTAGTTGGTACAGGTTAGTATCTTGACTGTATATGTTAAGTTATTCATTTTTTCTGCATGCTAAGGACTGAAATCTCTTTGAATGGATATTCCTGTCAGTATTATATACCTCTATTGAGTGATCAATGTTACTACATGACCTTGCTAATCTCCAGTCTATCTAGGATATTTAATAGATCCCATATTTATAATTTTAATTGGTTCTTTCTAATTTTTTTTAAAAAAAATATCATAGTATTGGCTTTTTATTGTATCACAATAAGGATTAACATATCCATATTTATGTATCCTTAAGATATACTTTTTCCAATAAAGATTACATATGCTGTATGCAACAAGGTTTCTAGACCTGTTAATAAAAAATGGATTTGCATTTTTTTGTTCCCCCACTTTGCTCCAGCTCTGGAGATGTAATTGCTAAGTTTTGATAGGTTAAGAACATCTACTTTCCAATCGGTAAGAGCATCTCTTACTGAAAATAAGGTTCACAGTTTCAATTTCCATGGGTTGAAAAGGGGTTAAAGCTTATCCATTTGGATCAATCAAATGTCTTCAAAAGACCGCACAATACATATTCACCGGAGGAGAAGATATCTTTTTTTGTTTGGTTAATTCTGAGACTCAATTTGTTCAAATAATCAGTGTGAAATTTAGAAACTTTTTGTGAAGTTTCTTCAGTTCTAGTCTAAACTATGTTAAATTCAGAAAACCATCAGGGGAGAGACTTTTTGTTTGAAGTCTCCTATCACATAAGGCTGAGGTTATTGATGAAGTAGAAAATTTCTTTGAGGAAGAGAGGAGAAATAGGAGCAGGCTTATAGAGAACTGTGACTCTGTACTCTTTAATGTGAAAGTCATCATATTGATCACCTTTCATATCCACCTGGTGGCTGTTTCTATTTTCTGAGGTACTCTCTTTTGTGCTTTGTCCCCTTGTTTAAAGAATTAGTGGAAATTAACATAAATTCTCCACTCTTTTTCCTGTGGTTGACCAAGAAAATGACTTGTACAAGTGAGGTCGGTAAATTTGGCAACATCTCTTAGTTTCGTCCTTTACATATGGCATCGCCTTGTATGGCATAAAATAATTCATATTTTTGGTTTAATTGTTGTCTTTGCAGAGCAGTATTTAAAAGCTTTTAGGTTGGGAATCATTAAATCAATTTTTGTTTTTGTTTATAACTTACGTCAGTGCATCTTCCTGTTGCCTGGAAATCTGTCATTGTTATGTCTTCCGAACACCACTTGCTATTAACCCAAGAGATGAGAGGAAAAGAGGCATATATCGATATTAAAACAAACCATCCTATTCCTTATTGTGCAAAAGAGTTACAATTGAGAACATCGGTACATGATTCCATGACCCAAGGGACAATAATCTACTTGAATTGTAGAATAAGGTTTACACAGACGTCTTTATTGATCAGCATGAAAGGAAACTCACCCTGAACTATTTATGTGCGACAGAGAAGGCAGATGTGCTGATTAGTTTTGATACTAGGCCTGCACACAGATCATTGGTCTGCTCTATTTAGGTGAATTTATAAATTAAATTTTGGCTTGCAGCTTTGGATTGGTGTTTTTGCAAAATGATTTTCTTCTATAAATTAGATACATATCGCATTTGTATACCTTTAAGAAATGCATTAGGAACTGTGTATTTTCTATTCTTGAATGTTGTTGGGTTTTTATAAAAGCTTTTTCTTTAAAAATCAATATTACTCTTCTTTAATTTTTTCCTTTTTCTTTATTGTACTTGGAACGAAAATACACACCTGACTCACATGCATGCGACGAGCTTGCCCTGTCAATGTTATCATTTGATTTGCGTTATATATCTTTGCTTTCTTTGCCATATTCACGTCACAGTGATTCACCAGCGACTTCTTTAATTTATAACTGTGCTTTTGTGCCTGGCAATGCAGAAACGGTATGAGGATATCCCAGTTTTGGGTCAGAGGCCATCTGAATAAAGTCAGCATTAGCATCACCTCATCTGTCCTGGTTTTGTTTTAGATTCTCGAGTCTCCTGGAATCATATAACATCAATGCTGGGGGTGGGTTACTCTATGAATTATATTTAAAACACTTGCATGTGCCAATTTGTATTTTCATCATATTTTTTTTAGGTGTACTCTGATTCCTTGTTAAAGCTTTATTTGTGAAAATGACTTGGGCAAAATACATGACATCTTCATAAATGTACTCTTAGACACATATAAAGACGTGACAAAATAAAAATCTGAAGGTTGTCGATTCATAAAAATGTCAGTCTATGATATTAATTACTCCTGATGACTATTTTTGATTTTATACTAATTTTTGTGTTAGTGGAAATTTAAAGAAATCCCTACTTCCCAACTTGCATGGTAGTAGAAGAAAGACTCAGAATCGGTGGAAATCTACTAATTATTATTGTAATGAAAAGATTAACTAATAAATTTAAGACTGCACTTGTAAAACTTCAAACATTGTTTATCAAAGTAATTAGGCAACTAACAAAATGGTTTGAGCATTTAATATTAGTATTACTAAAAAAAATTGAAGGTTCAGTTTGACATAATGATATGAAAATTGATCAGAATAAAAATTGTGATTGTTTTCCATATGAAAATTATCAAGTGATAATTTTTTTAATGTTAAATATTCAATATAACCATTGTAGAGAAATGAATGTTTCGATTTGATTCGTACAAAGTTTAAGAAAAATAATTGATTAAGTTAATTTTAAATATATCAATATTGATCTTTTATGAAAAGTTTAATTGATTTAGGAAATATAACATTTATTTTGAGACAATTCAAAATACAAATAGGAACATTTAAATTCGGACTAAGAGAATTTTTATTTACATGAAATTGGCTTCTCTTGAAACAACTGTTAACTATAAAAGGAAAAAATAAATTTTGAAAGCGAAACCCATTGGTTTTTAAGCAAAGAAGGAGAAAATTGCATTTCAAAGCAGCTTAATGCATTCATCTTGTACAAATTTGTTAAATAGATACTTGTTAATTGTTACCACTTGAGCAAAGTTCGAATTTTAACCTAAAATGATTTATTTGAATTTATGTTTAATTTAATTCAATTCAATTCAACAATTGATAGCAATAACTTTTTTTTGTTCAAAATTAAATATCTTTTTTTTTTATTTTGAATTATATGAAATTAAATGTTTCATTTCTTAATTATTTTTTATTGATTTATAAAGATGACATTGCAATACAAAAATTAATTAAGTCAAAAATTTTTTTTTTTAAATGAGTTCAAATCAAAACTAAATATTTAATTATGGATGAGAAGAGTATTAAATTTTATCATATAACATTTCCAATGAATTTGTGTTTTTTGCCCCTCAGACTCTTGACATTGTTACCATTATGGTAAGGCCTAACATGTATTAAATCTGTATCTAAAATATTATATATACATAGACCTTTTAGTTCATGTTGAGAAACACTCTCTATTAAATTAAAAAGTATTACCTTCGTCACTATTTATAAGTTATTAGCTAACATTTTGATAAAATTAAGGAAAATTTTTTCCTCTCTTAAAATGTCTCTATTTATGATTTTAATCAATAGGGAAAAGAAAATGATAAGGATAATATAATAAAAAAAATTAGTAAAATATCTAATCAATTAACAATAAACCAATATTTAGTGATCAAGAAAATTAGATCAAATGAATTATAAAAAGTGACAAAAAGAAGTATTAATAACGTAAAGACATGAAGAATATATTGTGTAAATAACGAGATACACGAAATTTATTTCGTCTTCCGTAGACATGATGAGAATTTTCGTAAGCTTATTTAGTCAATTCAATAAAACTTGTTTGACATTAAGGCAACATCGTCATAATTGAAAATCCAATTTCACTAGCCGTAGAAATTCGATATAGCATCCAAATGCATATTTTACTCCCTCCCTCCATATTTATAACTTATTTGAAATGATTTTATTAATATTAAGGTAAAGACTTTTTCCCTCCAAACTATTATATTATATACATTTAAATATTATTTAATTCCATTTAATAAATATTTTTATTGTTATTGTATTATAAAAATTGCATAATTCAAAATATGAAAACTGTTTTACATAAATGTATTGTTTTGTATCTAATTCATTGAATTATTTTATGAAAAACGAAAAAGTTTTGGAGATTATAGATTCATTTTTCCAGCTATAAATAATTATTTGAATTTTTTAAATTAAAAAAATTATTTAAGATAAGTACAACTGCTATGCTTCACGTGTCGGAATAAATGAAAAAAATTAAAATTTTTTATTAATAAATTATTTTTTAATTAATATAATAAATGGTGGGATCGAAATATGTGAGATATAATTTTCATAAAGATGTTAGTTAAATACAATTCAATTATACATATAATTTTTAAAAAAAGTTTTAAAAAAAAGAATATTTATTTAAACCATAGGTAAAAATTACATTTTACTTTAAAGTAAGTGTTTTCTTTTTAATAAAGAGTAGGAAACCCATGGGCGGCAAGTAGGTTAGGGTATTGGTGTTTGTTAGTGAGTGAGAAGTGCTGCCCTCTAACCCCAAGAAGCCCAGTCTACTCTCAGTAGAGCTGTTAATTGGGGTTGAGCCCAACTCTACTCTACAATTTTGAAGGGTTAGTCTTCAAAAATCCAATCTCAATAATATTAAGGGTTTTTTAACCCGTGTTTTAAGGATTACTTATGAAAAAAATAAAGATAAAATATCAAAGAAAAAAGTAGGGTCACCAGCACTCACCACAATCTCACATTGATTGAGGTTTTGTAGTAAGCAAGCGTCCCAACTCATCAATCCTGTGCAGGTTGCTACTGTCTCCAGTTCCCTCCTTTAAGCCATCACCATCTCCATGTCTCCGGTTTCCTCCTTTACGTCATCACCATCTCCATCTTTATATTATTGGTGGAATTGGTACTTGCCTACCACAAATAAAAGATCTTATATATTTTTCCTTAATAGATAGAATCAATTTATTCCCATAATTAATGTGACTAATAATAATATATATATTGTAGTGTACAAAACATTAATCTGTATGAAAATAAAATATTTTATCTCCAAATCATTGTGTTCATCATTTGTTTTCACATATCTTTAAATCTCTCAGCCAACCATCTCCAACTGGGTGATTAACTTTCAGAAAAGATAAAGTCCGACGATGTAAACGTTCACATTACAGTTCAAATAAAAAACCTTATGTATTTTTCCTTAATAGATAGAATCAATTTATTCCCATAATTTATGGGACTAATAATATGTATATATTGTAGTGTACAAAACATTAATCTGTATGAAAATAAAACATTTTATCTCCAAATCATTATTTTCATCATTTTTTTTTCACATATCTTTAAATCTCTCTGCCAACCATCTCCAATCGGGTGATTAACTTTCAAAAAAGACAAAGTCGATGATATAAACGTTCACAGTACAGTTCAAATAGCTTGATGTTAGAACATCATTCAAATCATCATTGGCCATAAACAACAAAATAATATCCAATTTACAAAGAAAGAAGGATTGATCCATCCCCGACCTTGGACCCTATGTTATTAGGGATGGGCTGAAGTTTTGATGGCCCTCCAAAAAAAGGACCGGCCTCACCTGACCTTGAAAATGCTCTGACCCTTTAGGGTTGAGCCGGCCCGGCACCAATTGGCAGTTCTAACTCTCAGAGAATAAAAAAGGTAATTCAATTTCTTTGCTCAATGAAACAAGCCTTCCGCACTCCCCCATTCGAGAGCCAAATTTTCCTCTCTCAATAATCCGTCCTTGTCCTGAGCCTCTTTCTCCTTCTGACGCAGTCGGAAATAGAATCTGAAAATTCGTTCTTATTCAAAAACTTGCAAAACAAGAAATGAAAAAGAACCTGATTTCAATTTTCCTTCTAATCCAAATTTCAACACAAGTAGAAGACGAAAATTAAAATCAAGCGAAAACAAATTTTCAAAGTAGTCGAAAATCGCAAAGCCGAAAAGATGGAACTTTAATTCATCAAAAACTGTCGAAAAACAACCAGTCGAAACGAAACTTAAAGCCAAAACAAAACGTAACCCTAATCGAAAACGAAAAGTAAAGAAATTGCAAAAAAAAAACCCAAGAAAAACAGTAAATTACAAAACTGTCACTAAAAAATGTAAAATTATGATAATGCCACTGAAAATAGAAAAATGCCGAAAACACCATTGAAACGACTCCGGATGGCCGAAAAAAGCCTTGCATCTTGGCATAGCGGGGACTTTGGTTCGTCGAGCTCCTTTCAGTCACCTTGGGAATCATGCCCAGCATCAATTCGGTGTTTCAAACAGCTCTCGTCCTCTTCTTCAAACGTTCTAAACTCCGTGGAGCTGATTGTGGAACCAAAACTTGCCCCGCATCTAAATCACCTTGATCAGCAACCAGCTTTGCGTCAGGCTCTCCCTCTTGAACGGAGCTTGTCCTCAAGCTTGGATTATCTCCATGGAAAGCCATGAGATGCTGCACATTAAAAGCATTGGAGATGCTGAACTCGCCCGGTAACTCGACTCGGTAAGCATTGACGCCAAGTTTCTCCAAGATTTGGCATGGTCCAACCTTCCGGTCCTTAAGCTTGTGATATTCACCAGCAGGATATCGTTCTCTGGACAGAGAGACCCAAACCAGATCACCTACCTCAAACTGGACATCTCGCCTACTCTGATCCGCGTGCAACTTGTACTGAGCATAAGCTTCCTCCAAGTTTGCCTTGACAGTTGCATGAATGGAATGTAGATCAACCAGACGATCCTCCACCTTCCTTGGAGCTGAACCATGATCAAGAATAGCAAGGTCGAGAGGACTCCTCGGATTCGCCCCAAAACAATCTGAAAAGGGGAAAACTTGGTGGACCTGTTCACAGAGCAATTGAATTCAAACTCAATCTTTGCAAGTACAGAATCCCAAGTCCCAAAAGATTTAACCTGCACCCTCAACATGTTCCCCAAGGTGCGATTCACCACTTCCATCTGGCCATCTGTCTGTGGATGGTATGGACTGCTAAACTTCAGAGTAGTCTCCATGTGCTTCCAAAGCTCCCACCAGAAATGGCTCATGAACTTCGTATCTCTATCAGAAAGGATACTCCGCGACAGTCCGAATCTCCACACCACATCTCCAAAGTACAAGTCGGCAATCTTGCTCGCATCCATGGAATTCTTGCAAGCAATGAAGATAGCCATCTTGCTGAACCTATCCACCACAACCATGATGCTGTCAAACCCCTTCTGCGTTCGCGGCAAACCCAATACGAAATCCATTGACACATCCATCCATGGCTCTTCTAGAATAGGTAAAAGTGTATAAAGATCCTGATTAGTGCCCCCAAATTTTGACACTTGACAAACTCAACATCGCTTAATGTAATCCTGGGCACTCTTGTCAATTCCTGGCCAGTAAAATTTCTCCTTGATCAAACCGGCTGTCTTGTCCTTGCCGAAATGCCATTGCGAGTGCAATTCCTGAACAATCAATAATCTCAACGACTTATCAGGAATACATAAACAGTTACCTCGGAAAAGATAGCCATCATGGCGCACATAGTCAAACCATTCCTACTGCTCTACGACCTTCACAATAGGACCGAAATTTGCATCATCTCGTAGCAGCTCTTTCAATACCTCAAATCCCAAGGTGACAACCCGCATCATGTTAAGCAACGACTGTCGTCTACTCAATGCGTCAGCCACCTTATTCGTGACGCCTGACTTATGTTTCAAGGTGAATGTGAATTCCTGAAGCGCTGACACCCACTTGGCATGCCTATCACTAAGTCGATGCTACCCCTGAAGAAACTTCAAAGCCTGGTGGTCAGAGTACAACACAAACTCCCGCTGTATCAAATAATGCTGCCAATGTTGAAGAGCTCGGGCTATGGTATAAAACTTGACATCATAAGTTGAATAGTTCAACTTTGCCCCTCCAAGTTTCTCTCCGAAATAGGCTACTGGCCGTCCCTCCTGGCTCAGAACCGCTCCTATGCCCACATTCGAAGCATTACAATCCACTTCGAATACTTTATCAAAATTCGGTAGGGCAAGTACTGGGGCACTCGTTAGCTTTTCCTTTATCACATCAAATGCCTCTTGAGCCACCTCTGTCCATTCAAACACCTTGGCTTTGTAACGATCAGTCAGGGGTGCCATCAACACACTGAAATCCCTGATAAACCGTTGATAGAAACTTGCTAATCCATGAAAAGACCAAACCTCTGTTGCACTCTTTGGTACTGGCCAGTCACGGATTGTCCGAATCTTAACATCATTCGGCTGAATTCCACTTGCTGAAATCACATACCTCAAAAATACAATCTTGTCAACCATCCAACTGCATTTCTTCCGATAACTGTGATCTCGCAATGTAGCCAAAACTAACCGTGGGTGCTGCAAATGCTCTTCCTTCTCCCGACTATACACAAGTATATCATCAAAATAAACTACCACAAAATCGTTGAGGAAAGGATGCAGTACCTGATTCATGACCCTCATGAATGTGCTGGGCGCATTCGAGAGTCCAAAGGCATGACCAGCCACTCGAAGAGCCCATCCTTCCTCTTGAAAGCCGTCTTCCACTCATCTCCAGGTTTGATTCGGAGTTGATGGTAGCAACTTTTCAAGTCTATCTTTGAAAAGATAGTCACTCCACTAAGCTGGTCCAACATGTCATCTAATCGTGGAATCGGAAACCGATACTTGATCGTAATACGATTGATGGCACGGCTATCCATGCACATCCTCCATGTGCCATCCTTATTCGATACCAACAAAGCAAGCACCGCACAGGGACTGATGCTCTCCCGGATAAATCCTCTATCAATTAACTCCGTAACTTGTCGCTTCAGCTCCTCATGCTGCTGTGGAGACATTCGTTAATGCGCTTTGTGTCGGAGGATAGAACCCCAACATTAGATCTATCTGATGTTGGATATCTCTCAATGGAGGCAACCCAGCCGGTAACTCTTCTGGCAACAAGTCTGCAAATTCAGTCAACAACTCTTGAACTTGTTGTGGAATCTCCAACTCGACTTCACTGCTGCCTGATGTCAACAAGACAGTCGCAACTAAAGCAAAACAATACTCGGACTCAGTTACCTCTTCTTCGAATTCCTTCCATGGTAGGTAGATAATTGTCTTCTTACTGTCAACCATTCCTTTTCGCATGGGCTGAAGTATCACTTTCTTTGGCCCTCGGTTGATAGTATAACAGTGCGAGAATCCATCATACGTCACATGATTTTCGTATTGCCATGGCCTGCTGAGTAGCAAATGTGAGGCATCCATCGAGACGACATCATAGTAGATAGCACTAGAATATTGAGGTCCAAACGAGAATTCCACCCGGCACTGCTCTAAAATCCTGACCTCGGTATCGTTATTTAACCACCCCAACCGATATGGTGTTGGATGAGGTTCTGTCTTCAACTGAGGCTTCTGCACTGCCGTCTGTGAGATTACATTCTCACAGCTTCCTGTATCAATAATCACACAACATACCTTCCCTTTAATTTTGCACCAGGTTGTGAAGATGTTTCTCCGTTTCCAAGCTTCATCGGCTTTGGGCACTAAACAAATCCTCATCAAAACCAAACTATCTCCCGGATATCCTCAGGGGCGATATAACACGTATCCTCCTCTTCAAACACATCATCACCAACATACTCTTCAGACTCTTCTTCAGTGACCTCCTGAATCAGTAACTGCAACCTTATCCTCGGACACGCATTCGCATAGTGCCCTAGCTGCTGACATCTGTGGCACTTCACATTAACTTTATTACTGGTAGAAGACTTATTCGGGCATTACCTGACCCTTGTACGCTACCTCTTCCGAACTGATTTTGGGTTGAAGAGCTACCCACTCGTGTTGTCGAAGAGCTACCTGTCGGAGAAACACGAGGAGGAAGAAAGCCTCTTCCAAATCCAACACTTCTGCAGCTAGCCCTCGCTAGACTCTTCTCCACAACTTGTGCCTTGGTCTGCGCGTCCGTGATAGTGTTAAAGGTATGGACTTGTAAAGCATCCTGAATAGTAGGTCGTAGCCCTTGGAAATAACATGCCATGAGCTGTTCCTGAGTTTCGCGCAATTGATTCCTCGCCACCATCCGGTAAAACTCAAGCGTGTATTCTTCAATGCTCCGAGAACCCTGCGTCAAGCTCTGAAGATTCTGGAACATAGTCTGCCGGTAATTGAAGGGCAGAAACTCCTTGCGTATCTCTCTCTTGAATTTCCCCCAATCGTCCAAAACTGGAAGACCATCTAGGTATCTCTGATATCGGAAAGATTGCCACCACGCGACAGCCCTGTCCTTGAACCTCATCGCCACCAAATATACTTTCTTTTCCACTGGAACCTCCTTTAACGAAAAAAGTTCATCCACAGAGCTCATCCAATCTAAGAATTCTTCAAGCGACAACCCTCTTGAAAATTCCGGAACCTCCATCTTAAACCCTACATCCCAATGAAGAACGAATGGTTCTCGTTCGTTGTCTCTTGGTGGTTGGTAGCCGCCCCTCATTCCCCTCGGCCGAACCCTAGGCTGTTCACGCAGCGGTCGCTCAAGTTCGTCTTCAACATCTTCGTCCACCCGTTGATGCAATCTGTCAACTTTGGCCTGTTCTGGTTGTTGGCCTGGTGCCAGCCGCTGCACCATCTGTATCAAATCCTGTATCTGGCGTTCACGACTCTCCGTCTCTAGTCGCATCTCCCTTCACAACTCTTCCCTGTCATGCCTAGACTCTTCCTGATCCTGCTGCATTGCTTGGATTAACGCAGCAATGTTCTGTTTGAGATTACCTCCCACCATGGTGCGCAGAACTGACTGATTTGGACGAATCTCTGATACCAACTGACGCAGTCGGAAACAGAATCTGAATATTTGTTCTTGTTGAAAAACTTGCAAAACAAGAAACAAAAAAGAACCTGATTCCAATTTTCCTTCGAATCAAACTTCAACACAAGTAATTAGAAGACGAAAATTAAAATCAAGCGAAAACAAATTTTCAAAGTAGTGGAAAATCGCAAAGCCAAAAAGAGGCAACTTTAATTCATAAAAAAATGTCGAAAAACAACCAGTCGAAACGAAACTAAAAGCCAAAAGAAAACCTAACTCTAATCGGAAACGAAGAAATTGCAAAAAAAACTCCTAGAAAAACAATAAATTACGAAACTGTCACTAAAAACTGTAAAATTATGACAATACTACTGAAAATAGAAAATTACCCAAAACACCATCGAAATGACTCCAGATGGCCAAAAAACACCTTGCATCACGGCATAGCGGTGATTTTGGTTTGTTGGGCCATTCCGAATCACCTAGTCAGATTTGAGCCCGACCCGAGCTCGTTTAGTCGCCTCAGGAATCGTGTCCGGCATCAATTCGGTGTTTCAAACAACTCTCGTCCTCTTCTTTAAACGTTCTGAACACCGTGAAGATGATCGTGGAACCAAAACTTGCCATGCATTTGAATAATCTTGATCAGCAACCAGCTCTGCATCACCTTCGCTCCTATGAAAGTTGGATGGAAGAGATCCGAAAGATCTGTTGTTTATTATTTTTTTTAATATTTATTTCGGTAAGATTCTTGTCGTTTCTTTTCAAATCATTTTTTCCTTCTTCTTCTTTGAGTTCATTGTATGGTGTAAATTTCAGGATTTCTTTGCTGCTCTTTAGGGAATTATTTGCTTGACATTTTTACCCCTGGCGGTGGCCAACTTTACTTTCCTTTTCTTGTCGTTCTGGTGTAAATCTATTTTTTAACTGATTTGGGTTTTGGGTTTTGGCAGGGCTGTAATGGGTTGTTGATTTCGTGTAAGATCCTATTCTGTGTATTCCAATCTCTGAGAAATTTCATGTTTTCCTAACATATAAGAAGCTTTCTTTGAAATAGGTTCTGTTTGGTTAGGTGTTGAATTTGGCACTGCTCTGGTCTCTTCTGCGGTTCATTACTGGCTGTCACCTTAGTAAAGTTTTCGTTAATTTTTAATTTCCTGAGAAGCATGCTTTTATCCTTCATTTCTAGATTGATTCAGATGTTGATTGGTGTAACCTGAAGGTGTGAATCTTCACTGATATATATATATAAAAAGTTGGTTTGCTCACTCCAATTGGTTGCGCGTGTATTACATTTGTTGCTCAACCATCACATAATAAGTTCTTCAAATTTGTAAAGAAAAATGGTGAAATTTAATAGTTTTTAAGTTTAATGGTTAAGTTGAAAAAAATGAATAAATTTAGTGATCACTTTATTTGTTATTTTTTATATAACAAAAACATTATTTATTTATATAAGAATTGAGAAGTGCTTTTGAGTTTTACAAAGTTATTAATTTGTTCTCATCATAAACGCTATTAGTGATGAGAAGATTATTCAAATGGATGTAAATCCTTAAATACAAAAGATGATAATGAAATTTATATTAAAGTCTAATTATTGTAAAAATAGAACATTTGATTTTAGTAGATGTAAAATAGAAATAGGGACGCTGAGAGTATTAAATTTAATTTTTCTCTGAAAAGTTAAAACTCCAAGGAATGTATTGGTTGCTTACCTGGTTTGTATGATTTTTAGTGAATTCTTGTACTCGGAACACCGCAGAAAGAGAAAGAGAGAAAAAAGAGAATCAGCAGCGATGTCTTCCGCAGCCACAGCTCGCAGAAATGGAGGAGGCCTTTTTGAGGGTCTCTACAGAGTTCTTATGCGCCGGAATTCTGTTTATGTTACCTTCGTCATAGCTGGTGCTTTCCTCGGTGAACGGGTCCGTAAATTTTACACTATATATATAGATTTTCTTAGATTCGATGCTATTCATTTTATTTGGATCTTGAGAAGTGTTTTTGTCCTTGGGATTTGGCGATTCATCTGATTTCTGCACTTGACTGTATATTTGATTACAAAGTTCGAACTTTTCTTGAGACTGAATTGATTAATTAATTGGTGATGGTATGGTATTGCAGGCAGTGGATTACAGTGTTCGCAAGCTCTGGGAGCAGAACAATATTGGGGTATAACTAGTTATTGTTCTTATTTATTTTCTTGAATTTATTTTTTGAAAAGTTCATTTAGAACTATTTGTGCATTTATTTTAATATGGTTTTGGTGTACAATTTTGGGCTTCTTTTTCCAAATTGCATTACTTTATCCGGAATCAGATGGAATTTTGATGCTGGCAACAAAAAGACAATGGCCTAAATTCTAATGTTTTCTCTCATGATTATTTTTCCGAATTAAAATAATTAGTAATACTGTAATACCTTTAAATTAGTGTTGGGAATAAAACTCATGTTGCAAAATCAAATAAAGACGCTGCTTCATGGATGCTCAGCATGATCAGACTTCTGTACTGTGTAAAATCTTGAATTGATAGGTAGAACTATTCAAACTCTTTTCAGTTTCTTGCTTTAGAGTTTTCTTTTTTGACTTGTGCATTTTTGTATTTTCTGATACCCCCGTGGGAGAACCAACAAGCAATGTATCAATAGCGTCTAGAATCAAGTTTTCAATGTGTAGAGAAGCTAATTTTCTTAGTAGGGATTAATCTTCAAGACAGCCTTCTTGTATGTTGTGTAAGTATGGTGAGAACTTCCTAGCCTTGCTTTGGTTCATTTATCAGCATGCAGAGGATGAGAGCTTTTGTAACGTTAATAAATAGTTGAGGCAGGCGGCGAGTGTCTTGGGTGGATGTGGGTCAAGTTATTCAATTGTTCTGCTTGCTAGGGCCCTGCGATCTACTTTAATGGAGATTCTGTAATAGTACCATGTACCTCTAGATGACTGGGCAATGCTGTTCCATGTCCCTGCTAATATCCATGACACCATCAGCGACACGTTGCAACTTCAATTTAATTTAAATTTTTAAATAGATCCATACTTTTCCTTGGTTGTCTTGCTAGTGACTTGGATCCACCACATTCTTTTCTTTGATCAACGTGTTGGCTTTTGATTGAATCACAGTAATGGGTTAACAAATCCATGATATGTATCCTTAACATTTACTTTTTCCAGAAAAATTACATATATTGTGCATAACAAGGTTTCTAGATCAGTTAAACAAAAATGATTGCATTTGTTTGTCTCTCTTCAGTCAAGGCTCTGTATGAATGCAATTGCTAAGTTCTGATAGATGAATATCTGTCTGGCAATTGGTGAGAGCATGTCTTGCTGGGGAATCATTTTCACTGTTTCAATTTCTCCAATAGTGAACTTTACTGGTTGCAATTGTGCTTTTGTTTATCCATTTAGATTAATCAGATGTCTAAAATAACTGTGGAAATTCATATGTACATGAAAAAATAAGTCAGATGTATAATTTGCTTGAGAGGTCCTAAGACCTAATTTGAACAATTAATAGTTGTCGGAAAATGTAAAGACTTATTATGTAGTTTTACTGATTTTTAGTCTAAACAATGTTAATCTTGGAAAACTCTTGGGTTATGTGAGAGGGTGAAAGCGAGATGGGTGAATAAAGACTTTGTTTAAGTGCCCCTTTTGCAAAAGGTTGAGATTGGTGATGAAATAGAAATTTCTCTTGAGGAAGGCAGGGAGAATAGCAGCAGGCTTATGTGGAACTGTTGACTCTTGTTCTCTCTATGTGCATGGGACTATACTGATCATCTATTATCTGTGCTTAGCGATCATTACTATTTTCTTAGGTTCTTTTTTCTGATCTCTGTCATACCTGGTGGAAATAGTTAGTAGGAATTAGTATAAAATTATCTGATTGTTTTATAATTTTATCTGATTGTTAGTTGAGATTAAGAAACATTTTATAATTTTCTCTTGGGCATGCCGTTGTATGACGAAATAATTCACATTTTGGGCTTGATGGATATGCTATCCTTTGCGGCGCAATATGAACTAGAAGCTTTAGATTGAGAATCATGAAGTCATTGTTTATATCTTTGTCCATGCTAAGAAATTATTTTCTTTAATTTAAATGAAATATAATAATGAAGAAACGAAACTGCAAGAACAAGTGAGAGGATGTCCTCCTGAAAGTAAATTAGAAACTATCTCTGTATCTTTCTGATGTATGTGAAAATCTAGCAGTCCCGTCTCCCAAAACCATTTGCCATTTACCCAAGGGATGAAAGGAAAAGAGGCATATGTTATTGATATTATATAAAAAAAAAAAAAAATCTTCCTGAATTGACATTTGGCTTTCAGCTTTAGATTGGTGTTTTAAATATCTGCAATATGATTTCTCCTATAAGTCAGCCCTAATGTATCCTTTGTATTCCTTGTAGTAATACATTAAGAACTGTGTATTTTCTGTTCTCAAATCTTGTTGGGTTTTTATAAAACGTTTTACTTTCAAGAACAGATATTCCTTCTATGGTTTTCTTTAGTATACTTGGTATGAAAATACACCTGCCTTCACATGCATTAATCAGACTTACATGGGATAAGATTTTCGCCTCTTCATGTGATTTGCATACCTGGACCTGCCTTTACCACATCGTAATGATTCACCACTCTAGATACTTGTTTCATTTCTGATTGCACTTTTGGATCTGGCATTGCAGAAGCGGTATGAGGATATTCCAGTTTTGGGTCAGAGGCAATCTGAATAGATCAGCACCAGCATCACTTCCTGTGTCTTGGTTTTGGTTTAGATTCAAAGATTTACTGGAATGATGGAAATAATTATGAAGCTTGGTTAGTCTGAGATAATTTTGAATTGCTTAAAACACTTGAATATGCCAATTTGATTATAGTATTTTTCTTATGGGTAGTTATTTTTAATATTTTAATTTTTCCATGGAAGTTTCATCTGCCAAGGGCGAATTAAGTGGCTTATTCAGCAAAGTGATTGGAAATAGAAGATGCTCCTATTTTTGGTACCAATTCAGTATGAGGACTATCTAGTTCTGAGGCATGGATTACATGGCCTTTTGAAAATATCTCCAAACATTTCAAGAATAAGGCACAAGACATACGGGAAGAAGATTGCTCCGATAATCGCATCAGCTTATTTATTGGTGATTGCTGTACTACTTAAACATTGTCCATTGTGGGGATGGCAAAACATGACCTGTTTTAAAATAGGAATAAGTATGGGTTTTAAAGGGAAGATTCGTGCATAGGTTAGATCGGGTCTGGGGTTGACTAGTCAACTGACCTGACTCGATTTTTTTTATTTTTTTGAATATATATATATATATATATATATATATATATATATTTATATAAACTCTAAACCCTACTTTTCCTCTTCCTCTTCCTTTCTTTCTTGCACCACTTCTTCATCCTTACTCTCAGTCCTCTCTTAATCATTTAAGTTCCTAGTAGATGGGTAGATATGTTAAAAATTGATTTGCTGCTGAAACCGTGAGATAGCATACATTCCTCATTTAGTGTTGTTAGGTCGGTGATCCTCTCTTAATCATTTAAGTTCCTAGTAGATGGGTAGATATGTTAAAAATTGATATGCTGCTGAAACCGTGAGATAGCATACATTCCTCATTTAGTGTTGTTAGGTCGGTGAATAGTGTTGGTGGTGTTGGTTATTTTAGTAATGGAAGTAACAGTAAAGTTCCCTTTGATGATTTTAGGATAGATAGCCCAGGGGAAGACAGATGAGAAGGATAAATCAACAAAGAAGAAGTGGTTCAATCTGAACCTAAAGGGATCAGATAAGAAGTAGCAGAAATGGTCTTCAACTGTTAAGGGTTTTTCATTAATTTTTTTTTCTTTTTTTTTTTTGCTTCTGATGTTAGGAATTTCACCCTTTTCATGCCAAGAGAGCCCAGAGTTCATTGTTGACCGAAGTCATCTCGTATTGCTTGTCAGATAATTTCGCATTTGATTAGGTTCTCTGAATCTCTTCATTGCCTTTGATAATCAATTGCGTTGAGGTGTTTTGTGTATTGCATTCGACAGTTCTTCAATTTCAGTTGCAAGATTTTTTACTCTTTGATTATTTATTTATTTTTGTCAAAATGATGATTAGAGGAATTTTCTTTATTGGTCTGAACGGGTCAAAATGAGGCAGGTTGAACCTAATAGTAACAGGATAGGGCAGATCACAGGTCAGGACGGGCCTGACTTTAGGAAAGGTAGGACGGGCCTGATTTTAGGAAAGACAGGACAGATCTGGGTCTTTAAAAATCTGCCATGACCTGTCCCATTGCCATCCCCAATCCATTGACATTTCTTTATTAAAAGTTTATCAATATTTACACGTGACTTTTAATTCAAGCAATTCTAATTTATTTGATAATTTATGAAAGATTATTGTCATTAAATATAAATAGTTTTTAATATAATAATTATG
>JAOXNR010031905.1:0-22474 GCA_028571225.1 Parsonsia alboflavescens | reverse complement strand
CTATGCTGAACGTCCCAACACACAGATCACCTATTTAAATCAATTTGGACCTTATTGCATGTTATGCTAATATGTATTAAATCACTTATTTAGATTATAGTATTTTATACTTTTTCTCAGACAAGGATAGCCTTTTCGGGCATAAATCCCAACAGGTGGTGGTCCGGGTGCATGGGGAGTTGGATTGGCCCCGATGATAGCATTCACGGAGTCTTCGGCCTGATTAAGAAGCCAACCTATCATTTCATTGGGTTGTGGTGGCCAAGGATATGACAAAGTTGGAATACAGTTTTGGCACAATTATGCAATAGGAATACCATTTAGTTGCCATCAACTTTCCTCTGGTGGCTTGGAGGTTGGGGAGGTCTCCTCGAGCTACTCCCTGAAGAACCTTCGCAGAAATTCATTTTTGCGATCTCTACCAAACTTTTCTACAGAAAAGAACTCAAGTGTTTTGCAGACCTCTCCACAAGAAGATGGAGATATTTATACTAGTTTTAAGCAAACATAACCCTATAAATTATTATTATTATTATTATCATTATTTTCTTTTTGTGATAATAATTAGTCTATATATAATACTGTCCCTTATTTGAATATTTTAAATGCTATATTTAATCTAAGTATGATCTTTATAATCTATCTTACCTTAGTTGAAAGGTATTAATGTTTTATTTAGTATGATTTACAAGGAAATTAAATATTTTGTCCCTTGATATAGTAACAAATATATTTTTGCTATTGTAACATCTTTGAATGATGAAAAGATGCTCAATTTGAACGTATATCTACAAGGTCTTCAAATATAAGTAACTAAAAATGACTATAGTAATAAAAATAAAATAACAGAATGAAACAAATATTAGTAATCGAAAAACACACACTCTACTCACATAATAAATTAACTTCGAATCTCATTTTTTTTCATTATAAATTGCAACAATATATCTAAATTGAAATGATTAAAATATTTTTTAAAATATTCCAAAATCTTATTAATTAATAAATGACGAAGAAGTTAGCAAATTCCCGGTCCATTAGCCTTCCAACATATTGGTGTGTTGGAGAAATGGCACAGCATTGAAATATTAATTTGGAGCCACCATAGGAACAAAATTTGGAACCAGCATCGGAACAAAATTCATAGCCAAATTGGGAACCAGATTAGGAACCAAATTTATCTTACCTTGGTTAAAAGGTAATATTGTTTTTTTTGGTTTGATTTACAAGGATATTAAAGATTTTGCCAATTGAGATAGTTCTAAATATACTTTTCCTAGTGTAACATGTTTGAATGATGAGGAAGAGGCTCAATTTGTACTTATATATACAAGGTCTTCAAATATAAGAAGTAACTAAAGAAGACATAGCAATAAAAATAACAGAAAAGAATGATACAAATATTAGTAACGCAAAAGCATGCATACTCTGCACACCTAATAAAAGCATGCACCCTTATTAAAATTTGCAGCAATATATCTGAATAGAATTGATTACAATAGTTTATAATGTATTCCAAAATTCTAATAATTAATAAGACCTAAAGAACTTAGCAAATTCTTGGTCTAATGGAGTACCAACATTGGCTTGTTGGCGAAATGGCACACCATTGAAATGCTAATTTGGAGCCACCACAGGAAAAAAAATTTGGGGCCCCAAAGGAAAAAAATTTGGAGCCAAATTATCAACCCGATTAGGAACCATTTGTTGATAGTACTCCTGAATGGTGGATTGTGAGGGTGGTGAGAATGGGGGTGCAAGGGGAGTTGGATTGGCCACAAGGATAACATTCATTGAGTCTTTGGTCCCATTAAGATGCCAATCTATGGTTTCACTAGGGTTGTGATCACCAGGCTTATGGTAAAGTTGTAATACAGTTTTGGCACAGTCATACAACAGGCGTACCCTTTAGTTGCCATCAACTTTGCTCTGGTAGCTTGGAGGTTGGGGAGGTCTCCTTGGGCCGCTCCCTAAAGAACCTTCGTTGAAATTTCTTTCTACGATCTCTACCAAACTTTTTACAAGAAAATAACTCAACTATTTTGCAAACCTCTCCACAAAACAATGGAGACATTTATACTAGTTTTAAGCAAACATAGCCCAATAAATTATTATTATTTTCCTTTAAACACAATATTTAATATAAGTAGGTTCTTCATAATTTATCTTACATCACTATAAAGGTCACATTGTTTTATTTAGTATGATTTACAAGGAAATTAAATATTTTGCCATTTGAAATAGTAAGAAATATATTTTTCCTAATCTAACATGTTTGAATGATGAAGAAGAAGCTCAATTTGTAGGTATATATACAAGTTCTTCAAATATAAGAAGTAACTAAAAAGGACTTAGTAATAAAAATAAAATAAAAGAATGAAAGAAATATTAGTAACAAAAAAGCACACACACTCTGCACACATAATAAATTAACTTCGATCCACCTTATTTATTTATTTATTATTATAAATTGTAAAAATATATTTGAATAGAAATGATTACAATATTTTATTAAATATTCTTAAATCCTAATAATTAATAAAACCATAAGAACTTAGCAAATTCATGGTCTAATGGAGTGCCAACATTGGTGTGTTAGGGAAATGGCACACCATTGAAATGATTATTTGGAGCCACCATAGGAATAGAATTTGGGGGCCACCATAGGAACAAAATTCAACGCCAAATTAGGAACCAAATCAGGAACCACTTGTGGATACTAAGCATGAATGGTGGGTCATGAGGGTGTGAGAACGGGGATGCAATGGGTGTTGGATTGGCCTCGAGGACAGCATTCATGGAGTCTTTGGTCCCATTCAGACGACAATCTGTGGTTTCACTGGGGTTGTAATGACCAAGCTTGTGACAAAGTTCGAATACCGTTTTGGCACAGTCATATAGCAGGGGTACCCTTAGTTGCCATCAAGTTTACTCCAGTGGAGTGAAGGTTGGGTCGGTCCATGAAGAACCTTTGTTGAAATTCAATCTTGCGATCTCTACCAAATTTTTTTACAAAAAAGAACTCCATTGTTTTGCAGACCTCTCCACAACAAGATGGAGATATTTATACTAGTTTTAAGCAAACACAGCCTCATAAATTATTATTATTTTCTTTTTGTAAAAATAATTAGTCTATATATAATACCTTCCCTTACGGAGATATTTTAATGGAAATATTTAATCTAAGTAGGTTCTTTATTATTTATCTTAACTTAGTTAAATGGTAATATTGTTCTATTTGGTATGATTTACAGTGAAATTAAATATTTTGCCATTTCATATAGTGCCAAATATATTTTTCCTAATGTAACATGTTTGAATGATGAAGAAGAAGCTCAATTTGTACATACAAGGTCTTCAAATATAAGAAGTAACTAAAAATGACTTAGTAATAAAAATAAAATAAACGAATGAAACAAATATTAGTAATAAAAAAACACACACTCTGCACACAAAATAAAGAAACGTCGAACCTCCCTTTTTTTTAATTACAAATTGCATCAATATATCTGAATAGAAATGATTACAATATTTTATGAGATGTTTCAAAATCCTAATAACTAATAATGGAGTGCCGACATTGGCATGTTGGGGATATGGCACTCCATTGAAATGTCAATTGGAGCCACCATAAGAAAACAAATTTGGGGCTAGACAGGAACAAAATTCGAAGCCAAATTGGGAACCAGATTAGGACACATTTGTGGATAGTAAGCATGAATGGCGGGTCATGCAGGTGGTGAGAACGGGGGTGCAAGGGGAGTTGGATTGGCCCCGAGGATAGTATTCATAGAGTACTCAGAAGCCAATCTATGGTTTCACTGGGGTTGTAATGACCAAGCTTATCACAAAGTTGGAATACAGTGTTGGCATAGTCATAGAGTAGGCGTACCCTTTAGTTACCATCACCTTTGCTCTGGTAGATTGGAGGTTGGGGTGCTCTCCTTGGGCCGGTCCCTGAAGAACCTCAGTTAAAATTCATTTTTGCTATCTCTACAAAAAAATTTTATAGAAAAGAACTCAACTGTTTTTTTGACCTCTCCACAACAAGATGGAGATATTTATGCTAGTTTGTTATTTTCTTTTTGTAATAATAATTAATCTATGTATAATACCTTCCCTTATGGGAATATTTTAAAAGAAATATTTAATCAAAGTACGTTCTTTATTATTTATCTTACCTTAGTTAAAATTCATTTTTGCTATCTCTACAAAAAAATTTTATAGAAAAGAACTCAACTGTTTTTTTGACCTCTCCACAACAAGATGGAGATATTTATGCTAGTTTGTTATTTTCTTTTTGTAATAATAATTAATCTATGTATAATACCTTCCCTTATGGGAATATTTTAAAAGAAATATTTAATCAAAGTACGTTCTTTATTATTTATCTTACCTTAGTTAAAAGGTTATACTGTTTTATTTCGTATGATTTTCAAGGAAATTAAATATTTTGCCATTTGATATAGTACCAAATATATTTTTCCTAATGTAACATGTTTCAATAATGAAGAAGAATTACAATTTGTACATATATATACAAGGTCTTCAAATATAAGAAGTAACTAAAAATGGCTTGTTAATAAAAATAAAATGAAAGAATGAAACAAATAGTAGCATAAAAAAACATACACACTCTGCACACATACTAAATTAACTTCGAAACTCATTTTTTTTATTATTACAAATTCCATCAATATATCTGAATAGAAATTATCACAATATTTTATGAAATATTCCAAAATCCAAATAATTAATAAAACCCAAAGAACTAAGCAAATTCTTGGTCCAATGGACTGCCAATATTGACATGTTGGGGAAATGACATACCACTGAAATGTTGATTTGGAGCCACAATTGCAAAAATAATTTTGGGCCACACTTTTGGAGCTAAATTGGGAACCTGATTAGGAACCATTTGTGGATAGTAAGCATCAATGGGGGTGCAAGGGGATTGGCCCCAAGGACAACATTCACGGAGTCTTTGATCCAATTCAAAAGCCAATCTGTGGTTTCACTGGGGTTGTAATGACCAAGCTTATCACAAAGTTGGAATAAAGTTTTGGCACAGTCATACAGCAGGAGTACCCTTTAGTTGCCATAAACTTTTCTCTAGTAGATTGGAGGTTGGGGAGCTCTCCTTGGGCTAGACCCTAAAGATGCTTTGTAGAAATTCATTTCTGCGATCTCTACCAAATTTTGTTATAGAAAAGACTTGAACCATTTTGCAAACCTCTCCACAACAAGACGGAGATGTTTATGATAGTTTTAAGCAAACATAGCCCTATAAATTATTATTATTTTCTTTTTGTAATAATAATTAGTCTATATATAATACCTTCCCTTATGGGGATATTTTAAATGCAATATTTAATCTAAGTTGGTTCTTTGTAATTTATTTTACCTTAGTTAAAAGGTAATATTTTTTATTTGGCATGATTTATAGGGAAATTAAATATTTTACCATTTGATATAGTACCAAATATATTTGTCCTAATGTAACATGTTTGAATGATGAAGAAGAAGCTCAATTTATACTATATACAAGGTCTACAAATATAAGAAGTAACTAAAAATGACTTAGTAATAAAAATAAAATAAAAGAATGAAACAAATATTAGTAATAAAAAAACGCACACAATCTGAAGACATAGTAAATTAATTTTGAACCTCATTTTTTTTATTATAAATTGCATCAATATATCTGAATAGAAATGATTACAACTTTTTATGAAATATTCCAAAATCCTAATAACTAATAAAACCCAAAGAACTTAGCAAATTCATGGTCCAATGGAGTGCCGACATTAGCATGTGATGCAAGATGACTTGAATCGTTAGTGATAAACTGAACAATAACTCGAGCAAGAAAACAGAAAAGGGGATGTTTTGCATGATCACTCACGATTTTGGAATGTTTTGCTTGATCACTCACGATTTTGGCCTAACTTGAATTGCAATTCAAAACCAAAAGTAAAGAAAGAAAAGAATTCAATTCCTGGAATAATGTCAAAAAACAAAGCTATGAAAGACTAAGACAAATGGCCAATATTTAAAGACCTAAATCTACCCTAAACCTATTTGACAAACAATTTGGAAAACAATTACCAAATACCCTTAAAATATAGCAAAATTTGAAAAAACATAAAAATGGCCGAATTGTTTTTCATGTGTTTTCCAGATTTTTATGTTTTTTCGGATTTTGCTATATTTTAAGGGTATTTTGGTAATTGTTTTCTGAATTTTTTTTCAATTAGTTTTAGTGTAGATTTAGGTCCTTAAATATTGGCTGTTTGCCTTAGTCTTTCATAGCTTTGCTTTTTGATATTATTCCAAGAATCGAATTCCTTTCTTTCTTTACTTTTGTTTTGAATTGCAATTCAAGTTAGGCCAAAATCCTGAGTGATAATGCAAAACATCCCCTTTTTTGTTTTCTTGTTCGAGTTATTGTTCGGTTTATCGTGGAAGATTCAAGTCGTCCTGCATCAAATTGGTATCAGTGCCTTGATTTTAATAGCCTTGATTTCCGCAACCTTGATTTCCGCATGCCTTGATTCCGTTTCCATTTCTGTCTTAAGAGAATTGAATTCCGTTTTCAGAATGGAACAGAACAACGAGGAACCGTCTCTTTGTGATGTGATGGAGTTGTTGCAGGCCACGTTAACACACTTGGAGGTGCAAAATTGCTTTAAGTAGCCGTGTAACAGAAAAATCATTCCACCTAGGAACATTGACCACCAACAGTATCAGGAGGCAAATTCGAGCAAATGGGAGGCTAGTCTTCAAATTGATATTCTGGAGTTCTGAGGGGGGTTGAATCTGGACGAATACATCTGCTGGACTCACTACGTTGATGATGTTTTCCGCCTAAAGGAGGTATCCCTAGATAAACAGGCACCACTTGTTACAATTTGGTTTAGAGACAGAACTACAGTTTGGTGGCTGCAACAGGCGGTACATGGATGGGAGGCCGCCAATCGATTCTTGGGCAGCCTTGAAGTGGGATATGAATAGAGAATTGCCGCCAAATCACGAATAGGTAATATCTACAAAGCTCCATAGGTTGATGCAAGGAAGTCGTACTGTTGAGGAATATACAACTAATTTCTATTGGCTAGTGGCTAGGAATCGGTTAGTAGAGGCAAAACCGAGTCGCCAAATATTTGCACGGGTTGAGGTTGTTGATTCGGGATGAATTGTCTATTCACAGCATAAACAGTAATGGGAGAAGCACACATGAAGGCGCAAGTAATTGAGTAGAGGTTCCTGCGAAACCGAGGGCTTCAGGGCAGAGGAAATTTGTTACCAAGCCAAGGGTCGAGACAGAGTTTAGGTAGTAGGGTTGCTCCTCCCGCAAGGAAGCAACCAAATGTTCCATCACCGCCCAGAGCCCCATTACCGAATGTAGCTTCGGGTTTTCAACGTAAAACAAGCGATAATTGAGCCAATATTTGCTGTCACGGGTGTCAGAATTTAGGGCATTTTGCCAGTGAGTGCCTTAAGGCCTGAGCTCAGCTTTACATGGAAGAACAAATGGAGGGGGAATATGCTGAAGAATTCCCAGTTTATGAGGAGTTTAAGGAAGATATTTGCTTCGTTGCTCCTGATTGTATCCAAGGTGATAGTTTGGTAATGCGTAGAATGTGTTTGGCACCCAGGATGTGAGAGGATTTGCCACTACATGACATTTTTTCTATCAAGTTCCTTTGTGGCGGGAAAAACTTGTAAAGTGATTATCGATTCCTTTCAGGTCAGCAAGCGTTTCAGGGTTCATCTCTCCTTTGGTCCATAGTATGAGAAGGCGATAGAGGCTGACGCGGTTCCTATGGACACGACACATGTTATCCTGGGGCTTCCTTGGCAGTTTGATAATCAAGTAGTGTACAATGGGTACACTCATATGTACATGTTGCGGTCGGAGGGGAGAAAAGTGATCCTGAAGCCACTTCAGGAGAATACCTGCTAGAAGGTCGTGATTTGCCAACGAAATTGAGATTTGAAGAGAGCCTAGACAGAGTTGATGTCTGTTTTACCTTGGTGAGTACATCCGAGAGTTTCAGCCAGGAGCAGCTGAAGGGAGGAGCTGTGGAAAGTGATGGATGCTTTTCAAGATGTGATTCCAAGCGACTTACCGCCCGGCTTGCCACCAATGAGAGATATCTAGCATGTGATTAATCTGATTCCAGGCTCAGTGTTGCCAAATAAGACACATTACAGGATGACACCACAACGACATGGTTAGCTAAAATGGCAAGTCCAGGAACTTCTGGATAAGGGATTCGCCCAAGTCAGCATGAGCCCGTGTGCGATGCTAGCGCTATTGGTACCAAAGAAGGATGGTTCTTGGATGTCTATGGATAGTAGAGCAATCAATTGGATTACTATTAAGTATTGGTTCCCCATACTGAGGCTTGATGATATGCTTGATTGGTTGAGCGGCGCATCGGTATTCACGAAGATTGATTTGAATAGTGGACACCATCAAATTCGGATCAAGTTGGGTGACAAGTGGAAGATAGCCTTCAAGACGAAAGAGAGGCTGTACGAATGGTTGGTGATGCCATTCGGATTGTCAAATGCCCCGAGTACTTTCATGTTGGTAATGAACTAGGTTTTGAGACCTTCTCTCAGTACTTTCATTGTGGTTTACTTTGATGATATTTTGATGTATAGTAAATCTATTGAGAAGCATGTTGGGCATGTGGAACAAGTCCTTACTATTTTGCGTGAGCATAAATTGTGTGCTAATCCTAATAAATGCATATGCATGGTCGAGAGACTTGTGCTTCTACGATATGTGGTGATGGGAGATGGCATTTTGCCGAATGAAGGAAAAGAGAAAGCTATTGTGGATTGGCCATCGCCAATTACTGTGATGGAGTTGAAGTCCTTCTTAGGCCTTGTAGGATTCTATAGGCGATTTTTCGGGATATACAGCGAGGTAGCTACACCCTTGATGGAGCTGCTGAAACAAAATAGATTCGAATGGATGGAAAGGGCATGGGAAGCTTTCGAAGTTCTGAAGGATCAATTGACACAAGCTCCTTTGTTGGCATTGCCAAATTTTGACAAGGTAGTTGAGGTTGATTGTGATGCGTCGAAGACAAATATTGGAGCTATTCTGAGTCAGGAGGGGAAGCCAGTGGCATATTACAGTGAGAAACCGTGTGGAGCGAAGTTAACCTACTTAGTTTATGACTTTGAGCAGTATGCCATTGTGCAGTCATTGCAGCATTGGTGACATTACTTGACACAGAGGGAATTTGTGTTGTTTTCTGACCATCAGGTGCTGAAGTATTTGCAGGGACAACACAAGCTAAGAACAAGACACACAAAGTGGGTAAGAGTTAAGATAGGAAGAGATATTTCTAGATTATTGATTGAGTGAGCTATTGGATAGAAAAAATTTTCATAAGATTTTGAATCATGTTAGCTTCTGCTTCCACTACGCAGAACTTATCTGAATTAGATAATAGTATTATAAATTATAAAGATATTAGTATTTCTTTAAATGATATTGAAAAGAAATTATCTAGATGGAACATTCCCTCATAAAAGATTAGTAAAATTTATCATAAAGGCTTATTTGATTTTACTCAAGATTTTATTATCAAAACTACTAAAAATACGATATCAATAGATAAAGAATTTGGAACTATTTATTTGATGAATTAGCAAGTTACAAATTTACATAAAGAGAAAAAATTTAAGTACTGTCCTATTGGATTAGTAAAAATTACAATTAAACCTTTGTTTACATTAGTAGGACGAAGTCAACCTGTATGTTTAATATTAAGAGATTCTAGATGGTTAGACTTTGACAGAAGCATAATAGCAATATTGGAATCCGATGTAGGAAACGGACCAGTATAGATGAACTGTTACCCTAATTGTCCTCTAGATTTGAATGACCCTCACATTTTGAAAGCCTTAACATTAAATTTGCAAATAAAAAACTATAATGTTGAAATAGGAACTAGAGGATTAGTATTAGTATACAGAATCTATTATAAGTTAATGAAAACAACAGTAAATCCAAAAGCAATTCAACATTTTCATCCAAATGAAACTCTCTTATTCGAAACAAAAATTTTCAAATCTAGGAGCTTTGTACCTAGAACCTTAAAATAGACAGATGTTTTAGAAAATAAAGATCATAAATGGAATTTTGAAAGATTAAATGAAAGGAAATATCAAGAATCTAGAACATTAGAAAAGGTAATAGGAACACCAGATGGAAGTATTCAACTAGAATTTAGAAGACCGACTGCACTGATTAAAAATAGAAATCTTTCTCAAAAGCATCCACTAGCTATAAACTAGATAAATCAGAAAGTATTAGATCTAACAGATTTTCAAGTATGGATTTTAGCAAAAGAAATTCCTAAGGCAAATTATGAAGTCAATACTAGCCAAAACTCAGGAAGTCCAACTTTATTTGAAATGGTTGATAGTAGATTATTAGTAATAAAATCTGATGAGAAATTTGAACTTGACAAGCGAAATCCAACTTTATCTGAAATGGTAGATAGCAGATTATAACTAATAAAATCAGATGAGAAATTTGAACTTGACAAGCCGATACTTAGAAAATTATTTTCCAGAAAGAAAAATGACATTAATATTAAATGGTTTTTTGCAACTATTCCTAAAGTAACCGAATTAAGAGAACGATATTATAAAGATATATTAATAGTAAAAGATCATTTTGATTTCCTTGAATGTTAAACAAAACTGGAAGTACTAGCAACAGTGAAGTAAAAGAATCAGTTATGCTTCCACCCGAAGAAATTAATATAGGATATAACAATCATGTTTTAAAAGCCTCTCCTTTTAAAGTAGAATAAAAAATAGAAAATTTAGAAACAAAAGTAAAAGATATTAATAAAGTAATTCAACAGAATAATTACACCAACCAAATGTTAGTAAAAGTAGCAGACGAAGTAGTAAAAATTAGTAATAATAAATCTGGACAAGAACTAAAATTAAAATCTTCTAAAAGTAAAAGAAGAAATTCCAATATTAAAACCATAAGAACTAGAAGACACTAACATAAGTATTCAAAAGGAATTTTAATTAACTAAAGAAGATGCCGAAATGTTAAATGAAATAAACATTAGATTAGATAAAATTAATAAAGATCAGAATTCTAAAGCAAGTATTAGTGGCACAAAAATTCAAACAATTAATTCTGAAAAAGAAGTAATCAACAAAGTAAAATATTTTGATAAGAAACCTTGATTTGGATCTACAACTAGAAATTATTACACTAGACCCTCTTTTCCAGACCTCCAATTTGAAGAAAAACATTCAACGACAACATCACCTTATGTAGGAAATTTTAAATTTGGAATGAATGAAATTTAGATGGAAGGACAGAACATCAAATTTTAAATTGTGAACAAGAAATTTGTATGGCAGCAATGTCATATAAATTAGCTAACATAGCAAAAAATGAAGAAGATATAGTAGGAGTGATAGCAGTAGGATTTACAGGAACATTAAGAGGATGGTGGAATAATTATCTTAACGAAGAAAGTAGAAAAGAAATAAAAAAATCAACTAAAGTAGTTAATAGAATAAAAACGGAAAGTGGACAAGAAATTGTTGAACAAATAACAATGTCAAAAGCTGTAACAAGATTATTATTTTCAATTACTAAACATTTTGTAGGAGATCCCAATGACTTTCAGGATTATTATTTGCAGAAAAGGTTAGACAAAAATCGAAAGAAGATTATGATAATAGAATTCCTTATGATGAAATGACATATGGAGAATTGATTAGCTATGTTAATATAGTATGACTGAATCTATGTACTGATTTAAAAATTAAAAATCAATTAGAAAAGTATCATAAAGATTCTAAAAGGTAATTAGGAAATTTTTGCCAAATATTTGGATACCTTTCTTTTGACTCTCCTTCTAGAAGCCTAAAAAAGAAGAAAAAAATGCTAAAAAAAAATATATAAGCCTAGAAGAAATAAATCTAGAAATGATGAGGAAGAAAAACATTATAAAAGAAAAAAGATAGATAGTATAACATGTTATTCTTGTGATAAAAAAAAGGACATAAAGCAAATAAATGCCCTAAATTAGCATCTAAAAAGAAAAGGATTAGTCAATTAGAAATCTCTAAAGATATAAAAGAAAAATTATATCAAATACTAGAAAGTCCAGAAAATGAATTTGAATCAAAAAAAGAATCTGACGAAGAAATATTTGAAATAATAAATACTTCTACCAATGAATTAGAAACTAAATCAAATAGCTCTGAATCTACTTGTGAGTTTAAAGGAATATGTAATTGTAATAATGAAGATTGTACAATTTTGCATGATTTGCTTTAATAAAATACCTAATGAAAATAAAGAATTATTTACTCAAATATTAGATAAAGTAGAGGATCCAAAAGTAAAAAAAAAATATTTAGGAAAACCAAAAGATTCTATATTTAGCAATCCTAAACAACAAATGGAGCCTTATAATATTAAAGAAGTATTTAGCAGATTTAAAAATAAGAATCAAGAAACTAAATTAGATGATTTAAAAGCAGAAATTAAACAGATTAAAGAAGAGATCAAAGATTTCAAAGAAAATGATGAAATACAATCTAAAGAAATTAGTACTTTAAGTGAAGAAATTTTAAAATTAAAATTTCAGACTAATAAACCAATATTAGAAGAAATAAATGAAGCCGAAACTTCAAAAGAATTAGAAAAGTATAGTGAGACAATTAAATGTACGACCTTTTAAAAATGATATATACCAATAGCCATTAGGACAAAAGATTTTGTAATAACGATAACAGCATTACTAGACTCAGAAGCATATCAGAATTGTATCCAAGAAGGATTAATACCTACCAAATACTATGAGAAAACATTAACTAAATTATATTCTACATCTTAAGATAAATTGAATATAAATTATAAATGATCAAAAGTGCATATTTGTAATAAGCAATTTTGTTTTACTAATTCTTTTATATCAGTCAAAGATTTGAATGAAGAAATCATACAAGGAACAAATTTTATTACTCATATTTATCCATTTGAAGTAGATCAAATAGGAGTTCCCACTAGAATAGGAAGTATGAGAGTTACTTTCCCACTCATTAGACAACTGAAATGTAAGATAATAGAAAATATAAAAATTTTAAAAAATCAAATCAATTTCTTAAAAGAAGAAATCAAATATAAAAGAATTGAATTGAAATTACAAAAAGAAGAAACTAAAAATAAAATTTTAGAATTTGAAAATAGGATAAAAAAGGAAGTCTATTCAGACATCCCAACAGCCTTTTGGAATAGGAAATCACATTAAGTAGAATTATCTTATATAGAAGAATTTGATGAAAAGAATATACCTACTATAGCTAGGCATATTCAAATGAATCAGGAATTAATAGAAATTTGTAAAAAAGAAATACAAGATTTGTTGAATAAAAGGATTATTTGAGAATCTAGATCTCCTTGGAGTTGATCAACATTTTATGTGAATAATAACGCGAAAAAGGAAAGAGGAGCACCAAGATTAGTAATTAATTTTAAACCATTAAATAAGGTATTAAAATGGATTAGATACCCCATTCTTAACAAAAGAGATTTATTTAAAAGAATAATTAGATTTGTTATTTACCGCAAATTTGATATGAAATCAGGATTTTGGCAGATTAAATATCTGAAAAGAATAAGTATAAAACAACTTTTAATGTACCGTTTGGACAATATGAATGGAATGTAATGCCATTTGGATTGAAAAATGCACCATCACAATTTCAAAAGGTTATGAATGATATATTCAACACTTTTACTCATTTTACAAATGTATACATTGATGATGTATTAGTGTTTAGTGAGTCCTCAGAACAACACTTTAAACATTTGAATAATTTTCTCGACATCGTCAAGAAAATGGGTTGGTGGTAAGTGACAATAAATTGAAATTGTTTCAGACTAAGATTAGATTCTTGGGCCATGATTTGGACAAAGGGCTATATAAACCTGTTACTAGGTCTATCGAATTTGGAGAGAAGTTTTCAGATGAAATTAGAGATAAGACTCAATTACAAAGATTTTTAGGATGTTTAAATTATGTGGCAAAATTCGTTCCCAACTTGAAATTCATTTGTAAACCTCTCTATGACCAACTGAAAAAGAATTCGGTCACTTGGGGTTCAGAACAGACCCAAACTGTTCAACATTTGAAACAACTTGTCAAAAACCTTTCTTGTCTTAGTATTCAAGATCCTGAAGCATTCATGATATTTGAAACCGATGCCTCTGAAATTGGCTTTGGAGGAATTCTCAAATAGAAGAAATCTGACTCTCCTTCTGAACAAATGGATCAGTACCAATCAAAAATTAATACTTCTCTTATTACTATATTTTCAGGATTCAAACCTGAAGTTGATACCCCTTCATTAGTGGAGTCAACAAGTAGTCTTGTACAAATTTGTAGACGGGTAAAGACTTATACTAACCAATTGATATTTGCAGGCATGGCAACACCTAGTGAAATAACCCTTGGCCCCTATTCTTTGAAAACCTATCCAAAAAATACTAATTTGTCTTTCAATACTGGATTTGACCTTTGTCCAGCCCATCAGTGTCTTATTGACAATTTATGGAATTTGAAAACAAAACCTCAATTCCCTGATATCTTAAAAGCATTAGTAGGACATCTTGTTTTCCTCTCTTCATCCTTAGACCAACTAGAAACCCAAGAGTTGAACAAAACAGAAGTCCAACAATTTGTAAAGGAAGAAGAAGACAAAAGACAAGAAGAGTGGCGAACCTTTCCTAAAAAATTATATGAAGTAAAGGATGTGATTTATGAGTTTTTATTGAAAACAAAAATTGAAGAGCAAATTGCTATTAAAAAATTGTTGCGAGAATTTGTAACTTTAGAAAACTCCCCATTAGATGGAGCAACTTTTAGAGTTCTTTCCTTTAGCGGTGAACCAGATTCTAGAGTCATTGGGTACTCTATTGTCAAACTCTATATTAACTTTAAGCATTGGAAAACCCAAGAGTTTGACGAACTAGTACTCTCAATCCCAAAACTCATAGAGCTTGGTTTTATCTCTATTATCACTGTTCCAAAGCAATGATTTGAAAAAATAACAGGACACGGAGTAGTCGACTGGGTTATTCATCAAGGAATGATGAAAGGCTGGGACACTCATGGATATGTCAACATTAAAGTCTTTTCTATCACTCCTAGTTTCTTCTCATCTCACCTAGAATATGGCAAGACTTTCGTTTTAATTGAACATATGAGATATGTGAAGCCTGTTTTCAACAAAGACTATGAACAAATGTATTTCTTCCCAGAAAAGTTTCATACTATTGGTGAGCAATTTGAATTTGAATTTTACAGAGTAATTAACTAAAGAAGATGCCGAAATGTTAAATGAAATAAACATTAGATTAGATAAAATTAATAAAGATCAGAATTCTAAAGCAAGTATTAGTGGCACAAAAATTCAAACAATTAATTCTGAAAAAGAAGTAATCAACAAAGTAAAATATTTTGATAAGAAACCTTGATTTGGATCTACAACTAGAAATTATTACACTAGACCCTCTTTTCCAGACCTCCAATTTGAAGAAAAACATTCAACGACAACATCACCTTATGTAGGAAATTTTAAATTTGGAATGAATGGAATTTAGATGGAATGACAGTACATCAAATTTTAAATTTAGTACAACAAATTTCTATGGCAACAATGGCCTATAAATTAGCTAACACTGCAAAAAATGAAGAAGATATAGTGGGAATGATAGTAGCAGGATTTACAGCAATATTAAGAGGATGGTGGGATAATTATCTCAATGAAGAAAGTAGAAAATAAATCAAAAAATCAACTAAAGTAGTTAATAGAATAAAAACGGAAAATGGACAAGAAATTGTAGAACAAATAACAGTCTCAAACGCTGTAACAAGATTATTATTTGCAATTACTAAACATTTTTTAGGAGATCCCAATGATTTTTAGGGTAGAAGTGGCGAGATTTTGACTAATTTGAATTGTCCTAAATTGCACGATTTTAGATGGTATAAGGATATGTTTTTAAGCAAAGTTATGTTAAGAAATGACTGTCATCATGCTTTTTGGAAAGAATGATTTATTTCACGATTGCCCTCATTATTTGCAGAAAAGGTTAAACAAAAATTAAAAGAAGATTAGGATAATAGAATTCCTTATGATGAAATGACATATGGAGAATTGATTAGCTATGTTAATATATTAGGATTGAATCTATGTACTGATTTAGAAATTAAAAATCAATTAGAAAAGTATCATAAAGATTCTAAAAGGGAATTAGGAAATTTTTGCCAAATATTTGGATACCCTTCTTTAGACCCTCCTTCTAGAAGCCTAAAAAAGAAGGAAAAAGCTAAAATACAATATAAGCCTAGAAGAAATAAATCTAGAAATGATGAGGAAGAAAATCGTCATAAAAGAAAAAAGAAAAATAGTATAAAATGTTATTCTTGTGGTAAAAAAGGACATAAAGCAGATAAATGCCCTAAATTAACACCTAAAAAGAAAAGTATTAGTCAATTAGAAATCTCTGAAGATGTGAAAGAAAAATTATATCAAATACTAAAAAATCCAAAAAAATGAATTTGAATCAAAAATAGAATCCGTCGAAGAAATATTTGAAATAATAAATACTTCTAGTGGTGAATTAGAAACTGAATCAGATAGCTCTGAATCTACTTGTGAGTTTAAAGGAATATGTAATTGTAATAATGAAGATTGTACAATTTTGCATGATTAGCTTTAATAAAATACCTAATGAAAATAAAGAATTATTTATTCAAATATTAGATAAAGTAGAGGATCCAAAAGTAAAAAAAATATATTTAGGAAAACCAAAAGATTCTATATTTAGCAATCCTAAACAACAAATGGAGCCTTATAATATTAAAGTAGTATTTAGTAGATTTAAAATAAGAATCAAGAAACTACATTAGATGATTTAAAAGCAAAAATTAAATAGACTAAAGAAGAGATAAAAGATTTAAAAGAAAATGATAAAATACAATCTGAAGAAATTAGTACTTTGAGTGAAGAAATTTTAAAATTAAAATTTCAAACTAATAAACCAATATTAGAAGAAATAGATGAAGACGAAACTTCAAAAGAATCAAAAAAGTATATTGAGACAATTAAATGTACGACTGTTCAGAAATGGTATATACCAATAACCATTAGGATAAAAGATTTTGTGTTAACAATAATAGCATTAGTAGACTCAGGAGCAGATCAGAATTGTATCTAGGAATTATTAATACCTACCAGATACTATGAGAAAACAACAACTAAATTATTTTCTGCATCTTAAGATAAATTGAATATAAATTATAAATTATCAAAAGCGCATATTTGTAAAAAGCAATTTTGTTTTACTAATTCTTTTATATTAATCAAAGATTTGAATAATGAAATCATACTAGGAACACCTTTTATTACTCAGATTAATCCATTTGAAGTAGATCAAATTGAAGTTCACACTAGAATAGGAAGTATTAGAGTTACTTTCCCATTCATTAGACAACCTAAATGTAAGATAATAGAAAATATAAAAATTAAAACAAATCAAATCAATTTCTTAAAAGAAGAAATCAGATATAAAAGAATTGAACTACAATTACAAAAAGAAGGAACTAAAAATAAAATTTTAGAATTTGAAAATAGGATAAAAAAGGAAGTCTGTTCAGACATCCCAACAGCCTTTTGGAATAGGAAATCACATGAAGTAGAACTACCTTATATAGAAGAATTTGATGAAAAGAATATACCTACTAAAGCTAGGCCTATTCAAATGAATCATGAATTAATAGAAATTTGTAAAAAAGAAATACAAGATTTGTTGAATAAAAGGATTATTAGAGAATTTAGATCTCCTTGGAGTTGATCGGCATTTTATGTGAATAATAATGCTAAAAAGGAAAGAGGAGCACCAAGTTTAGTAATTAATTATAAACCATTAAATAAGGTATTAAAATGGATTAGATACCACATGCCTAACAAAAGAGATTTACTTAAAAGAACAATTAGATATGTTATTTATAGCAAATTTAATATGAAATCAGGATTTTGGCAGATTAAAAATATTTAAGAAGGATAAGTATAAAGCAGCTTTCAATGTACCATTTCGACAATATGAATGGAATGTAATGCCATTTGGATTGAAAAATGCACCATCAGAATTTCAAAAGGTTATGAATGATATATTCAACACTTTTACTCATTTTAGTATACATTGATGATGTATTAGTGTTTAGTGAGTCCTTAGAACAACACTTTTGCAATGCAGGTGTACACTTTGGACTTCGCGAGCATGAAGGAGGATGTCCAAGCAGATGAGCATTTTGGAGGTATTGTAGCCGAAGTTGAGAGTGGAAGCCGAATTGATTTTGTCCTTCATGATGGGTTTCTGTTCTAAGTCAATTGTTTGTGCATCCCGGATACTTCTCTAAGCATATTGCTTATGCAGGAATTGCACAATCAGGGACATTTTGGTTGTGATAAAATTGCTTGGCTAGTGCATCGAAGATTTTACAAGCCAGGACTTGATAGGGATGTCAAGACATATGTAAGGAGGTGTCATGTCTGTCAATAGGCAAAGACGACAGATACAAAATACCGGATGAGCCGTGGAAGGATGCCTCTATGGATTTTGTAGTAGGATTGCCACAAACAGTGAAGGGGTTGGATTCTATAATGGTGGTTGTTGATCGTTTTACCAAGATGAGTTGCTTCCATCCGTGCAAAACAACGTTGGATGCAACTAAGGTGGCTAATCTATATTTTTCTGGGGTTGTTCGACACTATGGGTTGCCATCATCGATAGTTTCGGATAGGGATAGCAAGTTTATGGGGCATTTTTGGAGAGAGTAATGGAAGAAACTTGGCACGAAACTGAAGTTCAGAAGCCCATATCTTCCCCAAATTGACTGGCAAAGTGAAGTTGTCAACTGGAGTCTTGCGAATTTGTTATGAGCAACCGTCCATGAATTCAAAATTTGGGATCTTTGCTTGCCGAAAATTAAATTCGAATTTAATTCATCGCTGAATTGATCTACAGGGTTTGCGCCATTCCAAGTGTTGTATGGGTTTCTGTCGAGAGGTCCACTTGACCTTCTCCCTATCGATGGAACAGAGAAGCCGAGCAAGAAGGTGGATGAATGAGTGGCTGATTTATGAGATTAACATGCTATTGTGAAGGCTAGACTTGTGCAGAGTTATGCCAAGTACAAGGCGAGAGCTGATCAGAAACGATGCCAGCAATCTTTTGAAATTGGTGATCTGGTATGGGTCTATCAACCATGACAAAGGTATCCACCAGGAGCTTACACCAAGCTCAAACTGAAGAGGATTGGACCTTTCTAGGTGTTGGAGAAATTTGGCTACAACTCCTACAAGGTTGAGTTGCCGGACGATATGTTTATCTCTGATATCTTTAATGTCCATCATCTAACCCCTTATGCAGGTGAGAATTCCAACTTGAGGACAAGCTTTTCAGAGGATGGGGAGAGTGATGAGGACATCGACCAAGATGGACAGGGCAGTTTGGACCAGCAGATTACACTAGTCAAGCCCACACAAAGGACTCCACGAAGGTCCAAGCAACTGCAAGGAAAACGGGCATGATCTAGATTGATTTGGACCTTCTACCTCGGGAAGTAGGCTGGACCTACTGTCTTAGAATGGGCCGAAACTTGACTGGATGACCAGAAACGAGCCTTTGAGCAATAGTTTTTGCAATGATGTACTACATTTTTCAGCCATCCGGGATAGACCTGGTGGGTTTTGGGGGCATTTTTATGTTTTTTCGGATTTTGCTATATTTTAAGGGTATTTTGGTAATTGTTTTCCGAATTATTTTTCAATTAGCTTTAGGGAACTGTTTTTCAATTAGGTTTAGGGTAGATTTAGGTCATTAAATATTAGCCGTTTGTCTTAGTCTTTCATAGCTTTATTTTTCGACATTATTCCAGGAATCATATTCCATTCTTTCTTTACTTTTGGTTTTGAATTGCAATTCAAGTTAGGCCAAAATCCTGAGTGCTCTCGCAAAACATCCCAAAATTGTGCGTGATCGGGCAAAACATCCCCTTTTCCATTTTCTTATTCGATTTGTTACGGACGATTCAAGTTGTCTTGCATCAACGTGTTTGGGAAATGGCACGCCACTGAAAAGTTGATGGGAGTCACCATAGGAAAAAATATTTGGGGCCACATAGGATCAAAATTCGAAGTCAAATTGGGAACCAGATTAGGAACCATTTGTGGATAGTAAGCATGAATGGTGGGTTGCAAGGGTGGTGAGAATGAGGGTGCAAGATGTGTTGGATTGGCCCCACGGACAACATTCACAGAATCTTTGGTCTCATTCAAAAGCTAATCTATGGTTTCACTGGGGTTGTGATAACCAAGCTTATCACAAAGTTGGAAAACAGTTTTGGCACTGTCATACAACAACATTACCCTTTAGTTGCCATCAACTTTGCTTTAGTAGGGTGGAGGTTGGGGAGCACTCCTTCGGTCGGTCCCTGAAGGACATTCGTTCAAATTCATTTCTATGATCTCCAACAAACTTTTTTACAGAAAGGAACTCAACTGTTTTGTAGACCTCTCCACAACAAGATGGAGATACTTATGCTAGTTTTAAGCAAACATAGCCCTATAAATTATTATTATTTTTGTCTTGTAATAACAATTAGTCTATATATAATACCTTCCCTTATGGCAGTATTTCAAAAGCAATATCGTTAAAAGGTAATATCGTTTTATTTGGTATGATTTACATGGAAATTAAATATTTTGGCACATGATATAGTACCAAAAATATTTTTCCTAATGTAAGATGTTTGATGATGAAGAAGAAGCTCAATTTGTATGTATATATACCAGGTCCTCAAATATAAGAAGGAACTAAAAATGACTTTATAATAAAAATAAAATATAAGAATGAAACAAATATTAGTAATAAACAAACACACATACTTTGCACACATAATAAATTAACTTTGAATATTATTTTTTATTATTACAAATTGTAACAATATATCTAAATAGAAATGATTACTATATTTTACAAAGTATTGCAAAATTCTAATAATCAATAAAACTCGAAGAACTTGGCAAATTCGTTTTCCAATGGTGTGCCTACATTAGCCAGTTGGGGAAACGTCACACGATTGAAATGTTGATTTGGAGCCACCATAGGAAAAATATTTGGGGCCACAAAGGAACAAAATTCGAAGCCAAATTGGAAACCAGATTAGGAACCATTTGTCGATAGTAAACATGAATGGTGGGTAGAGAGGGTGGTTGGATTGGCCCCAAGGACAACATTCATGGAGTCTTTGGTCCCATTCAGAAGCCAATCTATGGTTTCATTGGGTTATGATGACGAAACTTATTACAAAGTTGGAAAAACAGTTTTTGCACAGTCGTATAGCAGGCATACCCTTTAGTTGCCATCAACTTGGTAGATTGGATCTTGGGGAGCTCTCCTTGGGCCGGTCCCTGAAGAACCTTCGTTGAAATTCATTTCTGCGAACTCCACCAAACTTTTTTACAGAAAAGAATTCAACTGTTTTGCAGGCCTCTCCACAACAAGATGCAGATATTTATACTAGTTTTAAGCAAACATAGCCTTATAAATTATTATTATTTTCTTTCTGAAATAATAATTAGTCTATATATAATACCTTCCCTTATGGGAATATTTTGAAAGCAATATTTTATCTAACTAGGTTCTTTATAATCTATCTTACCTTAGTTAAAATACTATATTTTTTTATTTGGTATGGTTTTCGGAGAAATTAAATATTTTGCCATTTGATATGGTACTAAATATATTTCTCTTCATGTAACATGTATGAATGATGAAGAAGAAGTTCAATTTGTATGTATACATACAAGGTCTTCAAATATAAGGAGTAACTAAAAATGACATTGTAATAAAAACAAAATAAAAGAATAAACCAAATATTAATAATAAAAAGACTACACACATAATAAATTAACTTCGAATCTCTTTTTTTTTTTTTCATTTTTAAAAATTGCAACGATATATTTGAATAGAAATGATTACTATATTTTACAAAGTATTGCAAAATCCTAATAATTAATAAAACCCGAAGAACTTAGCAAATTCGTGGTACAATGGTGTGCCTATAGTGGCATGTTGGGGAAACATTACACCATTGAAATGTTGATTTGATCCAGCATAGGAAAAAAATTTGGGGCCACAAAAGAACAAAATTCGGAGCCAAATTGGGAACCATATTATTAAACATTTGTCGATAGTAAGCATGAATGTCTTAAAGCGTGTCTCTAAAAGAAACGCATAAAGAAATGTATATAAAGAATTATATCCATGACCAATATGCTATATATGTCATCCTTTTGACTATATCATTTCTGAAGTAATTCATGAAAA
>JAOXNR010031894.1:0-22475 GCA_028571225.1 Parsonsia alboflavescens | reverse complement strand
AAGGAGGGATGTAATTTACTTCTGCAAATCACTCATATATCCAAACAAACTGGAATAACATCCGATCTTGTTTCTGGATTGAGTATGAAAGGGATATATGAAGTTTGTTCAATTCTTCTGTGCATCTCTATGATTGGTAAATCTCTATGAAAAAGGGACAACTTGCGTGTAGTTTGTGATTGGATGTAATTGTTACGATTGTTAATATTTTCTCTTGAATAAATCTGTCTCTTAATAGATTTTTTCTTGTTTCTCAATCTTTAGAGAATGTGGCGTTGTATTGATTTTGGGTGTTTTCTATTGATTATTGATTATTGATTTTGGATTTTTTATTGAATTGTGAGGGGGGTAATATGCTTATGCAAATCACTTTCAACGGCTACTCCTAGTGAAAACAATACTCACAGGTGGGTGTGCGACACCGCACACACCAACACTTCTATATATGTCTATATATATTACTTGATAAGAACTTCTTTACAAGGTATGAGGTATTTTTTTACAGTTGAAATTAATTATTTTTGACAGTCAAGAATGTGTCGTCATTTTGAGTGCCAGGAGGGACTTTGTAATTTTTCTCTTGTCAGTAATAGTTTTTTATTCCATTTTCTGATAATTATTTTTTCCTATTTTTGACAGTTTTGTCGTCTATTTTTAAAAAAATTTAATTTATAGTATTTTATATTCAAAATTAAATTTAATTATTTAATAAATATAAAAATATATTATTTATATTAATGATTAATTTAATCAAAGTAAAGTTAAATTACTGACAACGTCAATGATTTATAAAGAAAATAAATTCACTTACAAGAGCTTTGGGAAGCGATGTGAGATTGATAATCCATTTTGTATTCTCTAGCGATTTTTTGAAATCGCCAAAAGAATGCCAGCAAATACCTGTTTTTTTTTTTTTTCCATCCGTCCCCTCCGACACCAGGAAATTCAATGCAAATCTCCAGAAAACTCCTTCTTTTCCTGACAACTTCCATGTGTTCCAAAAATGTGAGAAAAATAGTCCACAAAGAGTAATTTCCTACTAGAAAATCCCTTTTTTCTTGTATTGCATGTATCTTAAATAAAAAGTTGTTGTATTTTGTTTAGAAACAAATTTAGGGTTCAAGGAGTTATTGTTTTTAAGAAAGTTGAACAAATCAGGGTTTCATGGTGAATAGATTTGGGAGATCAAGATAAATAATCTTTCTTGTGGAACAATATTTAGAATAATTTTTCCGCAATTCTCTCCGGTCATTAGTAATTTTCTATCCAAAATTTTAAAACAATAGTATTATTTGAAATGTAGAAATTGACTTCATATGTACAATAAGTAATAGTCTTTTGCCCGACCCGGATGCTTGAAAGCTAAATCAATCAGTTGTCGACTTGGAAGTCATCCTCTGGGACAACTCCGACATCATGAAATGATATGTATTCTGTCCGATACATGGAAGAGAACCGTATTTGATAAAATGAAAGCTGCTTTCCAATCTCCCTCAAATAATGCAAAATTTGGTTCAACATCCATATTACATCTAGACTTGACCTATATAGCAAGGTAAGTCATTTGCCTCAATGGCAGGGTGGGAATGATGGGTTAGCATGCATCCATATTACATCAAATCGTTCAAGAAAAATATTACTAATAACTTAATTGTATATTAAATAAAATTAGTTATATGAGATATTATTAGGGTTGAATGAGATTAATTGTTCCGCAATTCTTTAATTCTGATTAGTAATTTTTTATTCAAATTTTTTAAAACGAAAGTAGTCCCCACCAGCGTTCTTTATTGTAAGTCATTGACGATCATTTTGTTTGGATTAAGAAAAAATCAACATGTATGTTTTGTCTAAAAAATGACCTTTATCTCTCTCATCTATAATATCATTTATATTTCTTCACAATAAATATAAGAATATTAAATGGAGTGTATGTTTGGAAAATATAGTAAATATACATTGATATTTGTAAAAGGATTAATATTTTGGGACAAAAAAAAAGGTTAATGAGTTATAATAATGGACGAAGAAAGTATTTATATTCTGTTCTAAGTTAAAATTATTAAATTAATATGTATTATCATTTTTCAAATAAATAGTGCATAAGTAACAATTTAACCACTGAAGTTGCACACCTCTTTCAGTTTAATCATTGAACTTTTAAACGTGGCAATTTGACAATTAACCATTACATTGTTAAATTCTTTGAAAATTTTTTATAAATTTAAATGACTAAATTGTGAAAATTAACAAGGTTAAATGACTAAAGTATCAAATCCAAAAAAAAAGAAAAAAACAGGTCACTTTATCAAATTCTAAAAGCTTAGACTGCTTAGTGGTCAAATTGATGCTTTTGAATAGAGCGGTCAAAATGAGTTGGGCCCTTGGGGTCGGCTCAGCCCTACCCCAGATTTTTGAATGGTTGGGTTTGTAAAACCTGACCGCAATTGCAATAAAGGCTTTTTAATCTGGGTCAACGAGGATTTAGAGAGAAGCCGGCCCTTGAGGTCAAAAATATTTAAAAAGTTATTTTATTTTATAATTTATTTATTATAATTAAAAAAAAGTATATGGTTTCTATTACTATTACAGTATTATTGTTTGTAGTAATTTTTTTTCTCGTTGAAACTCAAACTCCTTGGTTAGTCTTTTTTTTTTGGTGGGGGGATTGTAATGAGTTTAAAATCCTGAAATTAAAATTTTCATTTTTATGTTTGGTTTTGTATTTAATAATTTTCTATATTTTTCTCTAATTTTCTGTTTATTTTGTTTACTATTTTTTGCAGTTTTTAAAAGTCATGTGAAAATTGAAATATTTTATTTAAATATTTTTTATTAAAAAAATATATTTATATATATATAATAACTGACCCGTCCCAACCCTTGATCCTTGTACAGTTGGATTGGGTTGGATTAAGATTTTGACAATCCTTCAAAAAAAATGAGACCAGTCCATCTTGACGCTTTAAAATTTTTTACCCTTAGGATTGCAGCCGAACTCGGCCAGGCCAAATTGATAGCTCTACTTTTGAAACCTTTTTCTACTCTCTATGACGACACATAGATATCTCATCTGTCTCTCACACACTTTTTTTACTTATATTTATATTTTCTTTCGTTCTCTCAGCTACTGAGAACGCTGTGAAACATGGCTCCCTTATTTCTCTTTCGCACCACTCCCTTTCTCAGTTTCAGACGATCTATTGGGCGACGCTTGAGCTTGAATTTTGGTGAGAAAGTATTTATTTTAGGGTTGGATTCATTAGAATCATTCTTTTTCTTTACTTCGATTTATTGAGTAGTCATTTACTTGTTTTAATTTTTTTTTTTAATTTTGGCTAATTAATTTTTCATTTTGAACCTTATGTTTGCTTTCATAGAAAATTTGTCCATTCCACATATTTGACTTGTCGGAAGAAATCAAATTTCAATTTGTGGAATGGTTTGTCAAAAACCTAGTTAAAGAATTAAATTGACCCGATCAATAGAAGGACAGATTTTGATCGATTTGATTAATTGACTGATTCAATTTTTAAAAATTTGTAGCATTATCTCTAGATATTGAGAATTACACTCACCGTTATTATTTTATATTCAATGCCAAGGAAACAAAAAGGAAAAAAAAAATATATCACCATTGAAATTTCTTGAGATAGCATTACAGAACAATTTTTCTAACGAAATATAATTTAGCAAATTACAAGATAAGGAAAAAAATTTGATTATTTCTTGAGAAACCTTTTTAGTTTAGCAATGTTCACTGTTATAGTCACATAGAGTGAGTCTTGAATGTAGGACACCAACTTAAAATAAGAAATTCTACAAGAAATATTTACAAGTAAGGCACCCCAAGTGCCCCAAAGGCCAACCACAAAACCAATTCCCAAAGCGCTATAGAAACTTGGACTGATTAACCTTTCCTCCTCTTCCACTTTCGAATCTTGACTTCTTCTTGGAGCAAGATTTCTCTCATCTTCTGGACACAATTTTGGAAGTGGAAGTCCACACAGATCTGAATTTCCAGAGTAGGATGAAGCATTGAAGCTCTGCAACTGAGTGCTTGACGGGATTTTGCCCGATAAATTGTTGTCTGACAAGTCGAGGACACCAATAGAATACAACAGTGAGAGGCTCCTAGGAATTGCACCCGAAAGATGGTTCCTTGACAAATCAAGATATTCCAAATTTTTCAAATCACCGATCTGTGGAGGGATACTCCCATTCAATTTGTTTCTTGAGATATTAAGTGCAACCAAACCTTTCAACGATGTCAATTCAGATGGAATTTCTCCACCTAGATTGTTACTTGAAAGATCAATAATTTTAACCAATCCCAAATTATTTTTATATTCTGATTCTACCCCCTTCCACATCAATGAGGCATCTTCGTCAAATGACCACCCTAAGTTATCAGACGATAGAAAATCAGAGAGCAATGAGACCGAACTTCCTTTTTGGGACATAGCTGTCAAATTTATTAAGCAGTTAGGTATCATTCCAGAAATATTGTTGCTGGAGAGATCCAAGATTTGAAGCTTCCTCAAATAGCACAAATTTGAAGGTATTTCCCCCGTAAACTGATTTGAGGAGAGACTAAGTATAACCAGATTCTCTAGATTCCTTCCTAACCATTCAGGTATTTTACCCCTGAATTTATTTTGACCAATATCAACCACTCTCAACTGGCTGAGCTGCTTCAAGGTTTTTGGCAACTCTCCATCAAAACTGTTGTTCCGTAAGTGCACGGAATGCAAGGAAGGCCCAATTGAACTCGGAATCGATCCAGAAAAATTGTTATTTTTCAAATTCAAGTAGCCCAGTTTTCTGGATTGCATCAAGCAATCAGGAATCCTTCCGGATAAAAGATTGTTAGAAAGATCCAAAATGGAGAGATTCATATTGCAGAGGGAACTGATTGAACCTTCAAACTTGTTTTTGGACAGAGATAGATTCTTAATGCTAGTGGGAAGCTTCGGTATTGAACCTTCCATATTGCATGAGCTCAAATTTAAAAGGTCCAATGTGTCAAATGACTTTGAGGAGAGTACAAAAAGAGGGCCACGGATTTGGTTATCTGACAAACTAAGTCGATAAAGTTGGGAAAATATTTCTCCAAACCAGTTAGGGATGGCATCATCAATTCCAGATCCCGAAACATCAATAAACTGTAAGTATGTTTGACTTTGCAGCCAAGAAGGGAAATGAGGTCCGATTTTGATATTTGCTAATCTTAAATCAAGAAGATTAAAAGGAGGGACCCAATTTGAGTTGAATTTCAAAATCTGGGAGTTATCAGATAAACAAAACCTTCTCAATTTGGAAAGATTCTGCAGATGGACCTCTGAAACCAACCCGGTGAATTTATTTGAAGAAATATCCAAGTAAACCAATTCCCTGAGGTTGGCTATACTTGGAGGTATAGTCCCATTAAGCTCATTATCATTGAGATCCAGATATAACAACGGCAACGAGGGCAAGAAATCCGGTAACGGTCCTTCCAAATGATTGTTCCTCAACAGAAGCTTCCGAAGCTTTGGTAATTTTCCAAAACTTGGTGGAATATTTCCGTTGAGCAGATTATTGGAAAGATCCAAAAACCTCAAACTGCTTAAGTTGCCGATAGAGTTGGTAATACCACCATCCAACATATTAAAATTCATATCTAAATATTTTAGAGATTGCATTTTTCCAAAATCATCTGGAATTTGACCAAATAACTTGTTCCCCGTGAGCTTAATTCGTATAAGGCTACTACAATTATAATTAAAAATCCCCTTAATCTTTGAAAGCTCAATGCTCAAATTGTTATTTGATAGGTCGAGGATGGAAAGGGACGTGGAAAAATTAAATAAGGGAATATTAACTGAAGTCGCTGGAAGATCACAATTAGATAACCCCAATACAGTCAGAAGAGGTAGTTTATTTATTTCTTGTGGCCAATCGTAAACTTTACTAAGGTTTACCCAACTGAGATCAAGATACCTCAAAGAAGAAAGATGAGAAAGCCAATTGAGGTTTTCGAAAGCTAGGTTATGTGATAGATCAAGGGTGGATAGAGACATGGAAAAGTTAAATGGAGGAAGAATTGAAGGAAGTTCACAATGAGACAACTTCAACACAGCGAGGAAAGGTAGTTTGTTTATGGCTTGTGGCAGATCATTATAAGCTACTTTACTAAGGTCTGCCAAACTAAGATCAAGGTGTCTTAGAGAAGAAAGATGAGTGAGCCAGCTGAGGTTTTTTACTGCAAATGAGTTGAAACTAAGATCAAGATATTGCAAATTAGACAAGTTCCCGAATAGTCTTTCACCTGCCGAGGAACCAAGATCAAGTAAGTTGTAACTGAGATCAAGATATTGCAAATTCGATAGGTTTCCAAGATGATCTGGAATTACACCAGAAAATCCACAAAATGACAAATTGAGATACCTCAGTCTTCCTAAAGCTCCAAAGAATTCTGGAAGGATACTTCTAAAATTTTCAATTGAGCTCAAGTCCAAGTAAGTCAAATGTTGCAATTGGAGCAATGAAGGGGAAATTTTACCTCTTAAAAACCCAAATTCTTCAAAATCTTGAGAATAAATATCAGCCTCTTCAGAGTAATCAGAATCTAAAGAAATAAAAGGAGGATTGCCCACACGAGGAAGAACAAGTGCAGTTACATGATAAGTGCGGTTGCTGCACCCAACTCCGTACCACTCACAGCAATCCTCAGTAATTTGCCAGGAAGAAAGGAGGCCAAAATCATCCTCAAGGCCCTCCTTAAACAAGAGAAGAGCTTCTCTCTCCTTTCCTTTGCACCTTATAATCTTACTAGTAATTTTGGGTGTGAATAGCAGAACTGATAAAATAAGAAAACTGAGACGGGAAAATAATTTGAACATAATCATATCGAATATCTCTAAACCTTCAAATTCGAATTCTACAAATAATTGAAGAGAAACAATATGAGAGTACCTCTATTTAAAGGAAGAATCATGTTATAAACCCTTCATAGCTTTGTGGTAAGTGGCAATACTTAAAATCGATAGGTCTTAAGTTTGAGATAAGACGAAGGTAGGTGGAGTACTACTATTGATCATCGAAGGGAGTATGGTGAGAGATAGAGGAGGGGCGCATAAAAAAATTTAAAAATAAAAAATCAGCAACAAATTTAACATTCCCTTCTTAATATACGACCAAAGAAAAAAAAAAAAAAAAATCATTTTCTTAGTTCATTCATCATACAAAAAGAAGAAGCATTAATGGTCCAGCAGAAATGGCCCGCTAAGCTATCAATTCTGAGGAGACTCGGAAGTCTTCCCACGCTTCATTTGTCATTTTTCCGGTTTTGTTGTGTCGCTGTGACTTTAAAGGTACGTTTTCCCTTTCCCCTTTCGCTGTGAATTGAGGCCATTTTTTTTTTTTTCTTTCGTTTTCTATTATTATTATTATTGTGACACTAAGTGTTTCTATCTCAATTATTTCAAAATTTTGTTTCTATATATCAACCTCAATCATTTACCTGAATGACGCGTATTCTAGGAATGATGGGTGGACATTCGTACCACATCAAATCGTTCATTAAAAATATAACTAGATTGGAACTTGTATTTTATTTAGATGCAAATTAGGGTTTTAAAAGTTATTGATTTAGTTGAACAAATTTTAAAGAAGATGAAACAAATGGCAATCATTAAATTTTAGAAATTAATTTTTTTGTTTTGTTTTAAATACTAGTATTAATCTTCAAAAGCAACTTCAATTTGATACATAAAAGAAATAAGCATAAAACAAATGAATGGGGGGTGACATTAATTGTGGGTGACATATTATGAAATTTGCTTTCCAATCATTTGTCTCAGTTATTGCAAAATTTTTCTTTTATATATCTAGACTTGACCTATATAGCTAGCTAAGTAAAAATATAATTAGATAGGAACTTGTATCTTAAGTAAATTAGTTATAGTATTTTATTTAGATGCAAATAAGGGTTTTAGAAGTTGTTGTTTTAGTTGAAAAAAAGTTGGAAGAACCGACAATACTAGAATAATTTGGATGATTATTGAATTGGAAAGATTGAAGGATTTGAACCCCCAACCTCAACTATACCTATCAAATATGACTGTCTCACTATAAGAAAAAAGGGATTTTTTTTTGGACGTTTTTTGACGGTTCAAAAAATTATCTTTTGTAGTGGATTTTTCTCTTTTTCTTGGCAGACATAGAGACTATCAGGAAAAGAATAAGTTTTCTAATGGTTTTATAGCAGATTTTTTTTTTTTTTTTTTTTATGGCGATTTCAAAACTAGCCAAAAAATACAATATGGATGCCCAATCCCATATCATTTCCTAAAACTCTTGTAAGTTAATTTATTTTTTATATAAATCCATGAATATGTTATTATTTCTTAAGATCAAGTATAATCATTGGCTTTGTCATTAATTTGACTTTATGAAGATTAATTTAATCACTTATATAAATAATATTTTTTTTTATTAAATAATTAAATTAAATTTTGAATATAGAAAGGTTATAAATTATTTTTTTAAAAAAAAAAATAATAAGGAATTTGCTCAAAACTGCAGGAAAAAGGTTTTAAAATTGGCATAAAATGACTTTGTTAAGGGGAGGTTTTTGAAATGGCATCTTTTGGCAGTTATAATGATTTTCTTAGTTCATTTATCATTAAAAAAAGAAAAAGCATTAATGGTACAGCAGAAATGGCCTGCTAAGCTATCAATTCAGAGGTGACTTGGAAGTCTTCCCACACTTCATCGGTCTTTTTCCAAGTTTTGTTGTGTCTTTGCGGCATTCAAGATGAAATCGCACAATCGTATAAGAAACGTACGTTATGCAGTTTTCCCCTTTTCCTAGGGCACAAGAGTTAATGGATTTGAGTTTTTTTTCTTTTTTTTTTTTTTTTATCTTCTCATATTATTATTGTTACTAGCATAAAAACTCACACAATACATAGGAAGTCATTAAAAATTGTAGTATGAATTATAATTTAATAAAAATAAAATTTTAATTAAAAAGATAATTTAATGTGTTCTCTCACTATACATTCAAATTAACAACTTTTCTAAATTTAAAAAAATAAGAAATACTTGGTGTAATTTTCAATTATTTTTTAGAAAAGTCCAATCAATTATGGATTTGATTAATTTGTCATTAATTTGACTTTACTTCGATTAATTTAATCACTTATATAAAAAATATTTTTTTTTATATTTATTAAATAATTAAATTAAATTTTGAATATAGAAAAGTTATAAATTTTTTTTTCTTTTTTAAATAAGGAATGTGCTCAGAATTGCAGGTAAAAGGTCTTAAAATTGGCAGAAAATGACTTTATTTAGAGGAGGTTTTTGAAATGGAATTTTTTGGTAGTTAAAACCGCCAGAAATAATGATTTCAACTGTCATAAAATATCTCGTGCCTTGTGATTTTTGTCTATCTCAACTATATCAAATTTTTTGTCATGTATTTGTATTCTAAAATATATAATATCTTAACAATTGTTTTCCATAAAAAGGACCAAATTTTTAAGATTAATAATTCTCATAGTTGAAACCATTTTTTTTTTAATAATTACTTATTAATAATTTTAAAAATATAGTGTGACAGGTTTATATAAAACAAAGTATTATTTTTAAATTAATTATTACACTTGTTTTAGAGGAAAAAGGAGACAAATAATTTAGATGGTAAAGAATATATGCATATAGATATACATATAAAAATATATATTTATTATTTATTTAGTTTTTTAGCAGTGTCCGAATTAGTTTGCACCTATCTCGAGACCTATGGTCTGCGTTCTCGTCACTCCACAATTTGGAATGTCCCTTAAGAATATAATTGAATTAGTATTGATTTTTATAAGTTTGTGGAGGATTTAAGGAAAAGTTTTATATAATTATATGTGTAAGTATGTCTAAAGTTTTATATAATTATATGTGTGTGGTTATAAACAACTCTTTCTCCAAGGAGAGGTTGTGGGATTAAACCTTGCTTTTCAGCCAAAAAAAAAGAAAAAAATTCTAAATTGGTTTGTGGTATCATTTGTCCAACTCGGTTTTTTATCAGAAACTTTTATTAGTGAAGTCAAAAGTTACATTAAATTAAATCATTAAAGAATACTAATTATAACCATTAATTATTTGTGTTTGTTTATTCCTTATTATTAAATTTTTAATTTTTAGTGCGATCAATTTAAAGAAAATTAAATTTTTTCTATATATATTTTAAAAAAATTTGAGTGGACAAGTTAACATCGACTATATATAAAAAAGGATTTTGAAATACAATTTTAGTGTTTATATATATATATATATATATATATATATATATATATTTGTACTACTTAAATCAATTAATTATATAATACATTTTTTTTAAAATTGGATTTTTACTGCTTCAATAATTGGTTTAACCTCACTCAAAACAAAATTATAACTTTCTAATGATAAACAAGATTGAAATTGATTTATTGATTAAGTTCTCCATGATACATCCTCTCGGAAACATCCTCAATGGATGAAGGAGTGGCGAGAGTACAGATTATAAGTCTCGAATTCAAATCTCACCGACACGTTCCAGAATTAGCAAAATCAATGTATCTCATAATAAATTAATTTCCACACTAATTATCAGTTATCAAATTGGAAAATGGTAGTGGGTAAGAGGTCAACTCTCATGGGGATCTTGTGTTTCCCAACCTCCTCCAATGTTGGATTGGGAGAGCAGTAGAGTTAAAACATATAAGGACGCATAACTGAAGTCTATTTGTCAGTTAAAACATCTACGGCCCCGACCCCTAGAAGACCACTTAGTAGTACTATTATACATATGTATATATGTATGTTAACATTATATAATATTTTTTTATTTATTGAATAATATAAATATATATATATATATTTATATAAAAGTGTAATTCTTTTTAAGTTCTACCACTCTCTTACACTTTTTAATGCAAGTATATTGGCAAGGAAAATTAAGTTACACTACTTCCTGTATCAAATAAAAGTGTAATTAAGTTTTATTATTCTGTAACCTTTATATTATTTTTCTTTTTATTGATTTTTTATTTTCTTTATTTTATTAATTGATATAGCAATTTTCATAATAGTTGAATTTTATTTTGTTGATTATTTTATTATTTTATATCCCTTTTTGTTTAAATTATTTGTGAAAAAATATGTCAAATAGGTAATATAAAAATGGTTATGAAAAATTAAAAAAGAAGAGAGGGTAGAAAAATAAATATTATAAGGCCTCCTTTCTAATTCTCGCCTAATGAGCCTCCTCAATCGGGTATGCCTTTTGAGGATCTTGGTAATTATGGGGCTAACACTCCGGATAAATTTCAACAGAAAACAGAAGGGGATATGCAAGATATTTCGAGTCAAATTAGTCAATGTTCTACCTTTCTAAAAGGGCTGGAGTCTAAAGGTTGCCTTTTCAAACTCAAGTTAATGAAATGCAAAATGTGTTGGGGAAGAATCGCACGGAAATCCAAAGTCAGGATCAAATAAATAAAGTATAAGAGAAATCAACAACCCTTGGATTTACAAGGTTCTGTCCCAAAGGCCTACGTCCTCAAACAAGGCAGAGAATTTATTATAGAATGAAAGGTTACAACAACGATCCCTAATAACACCTATTTATAGGAGCTAATTTATGAGATCTTCACAAATCCTTATCTAATTAAGACTTGATTTTCCTAATCTGAATATATCAGAAATATAATTACTGATAATCCAAGTCTAACTATATTTACTAATTCAATTAAAAATACAATACAACCTAACAATCTTCCCTTGGATTGTATTCTCTCTCTATCACAAAGAAAGTCACCACTCTGCCTTGCCTACAACATTTACAACAGCTCTATTGAGAGTCATGAAGAGACCTCATCTCTTCACCAACAGCACCAACCAACTGATCTAAACCTGAACCAAACATAGCTTCCTTATAGCTATAAGATTCCTGCATATCTATGGTCTCTACAACTGGCAATGCAAATCCTATAAAATTTACACACAAGAAGACTCCCGTCAAATACATGGGCATATCGGTGTTTCGGTTTGATCTATCTTCTTTCCCTGGATGTTGCAATACCATCCGATTGCTGCTGCTGTGCTGCAATATCCTCAAAGTTTGGAGCTAAAGAATTCCAAGATTTTTGTGATGAGTTGATGACAATGCAAAGCAATTTGAAGATTATCTAGAAGCCTTCCCCTCTGGAAATTGGGATGGTTCCCATTTTTAAATGCTTGATGCTCCTATGTTTCCGCTATGATAATGCACTGTCTAGTGTCTTTTTTGACCCTATGAGTGGTTCAGCACCACCACCATTGGCTGATTTTTCTATTGGTTTGGAGTCTCTACTTCTGCCCGGCCGAAGAGGCCTTGGTGATGGCCGATGGATCAATGATGGTCCAACCCAAGCAGGAGGGGCTTGAAATGACGAAATTAACTCTCAGACACCCACATGTGCCGTGCACATGCTCTGTTCCGCCGTGGGAGTAGCTGGCAAGTGGTAGTCTGGACCATTCCGGCTATTCGTAAAAACTTGAGTTATCGTTATGGTTTAAAAAAAAACATTTGAGACCAATCTGTATATTGGTCCAAATTTGTGAGACCAAAAAGGCTAAAAGCCCTTTAATGAACACATCATTTTCATCAAATATTTTGATGAAATACACACCAAATATATCAAAGCACACTACAAATAAATTGTCTCTTTTTTTTAAACATTAAATGTAAGTTTTTTATTCATTTATTTTTTGGGCAGTCCCCTACCTGTTTATTGAAAAAGGAATGAAACCAAAGTGAGGGTTACTTAAAGAACCTTAGCTCAATGAATGTGGAGACAAATCCACTTAATTTACAAAATGCAAGCTAGCTAAATAAAATACTATCTTACACGAATAGAAGGATGACCTATTTTATCCAAATAGCATAGAACTGTTGCAAGATGAGGTAAAGAATTATAAGTATCAAAATATCGCATATTATCAGTGTGAGAGATAGATGAGATATTTTTGTGTGTCATGATAGAGAGAACAAAAATGTTTTAACCATGCCAATTTGACCACTAAGCTTTCAGCAATTTTATAAATTGACATTTTAAATTTTTTCAGATATATAATTTAGTCTTATAACTTTATAAATTTTTGTAAATGATTTAACTATAAAGAATTAAAGAGTTGCAGAACAATTAATCTCATTCATGATCATGGATTAAGCCTAATTCGTTCAACTAAAATAAAATCTTTGGAATCCGAATTTTTATAAATAAACTTGATGGAGCTTAAAAGTGAACTTCAAGCACCCCAAAACCGTGATGATGTCTGTCACTACAGCTTGAGAAGAAAGTAAAGATGGTCACTGGAGGTGGGCTGTGCCCAGAGAAGAGCTCTGATGCCTAAGTTAGTATTATGAGAATAATCGAGTGTAATTAATTCTCAAAAAAGACTGTTCTCTTTTTAGACTGTTTATGATTTGATTATATAAAAGAAATCAATTACCTCTCCGATTAGGGCTCTGCTGTTACGTGACAGTAGGTAATTAGGATAGTCGTGAGATTGTAGAATTCCGCCAACTACTCCTAGAATCGTGAAGTTTCCCTTGCTTGGGATATATGTTGTGATTCACGTCTCTGTCGAGAGCTACGAGCTTGCTAACCGACCTCTAGACCAACTTCGCTACCTGTCCGTGGACGTCGAGAGTTTCAACTGTCTCTTCTGGGAGGTCGTGCCTAGTGATCGCAAGCTTGTGGGGGATGTTAGGAGTTGTGGACAATTTGTCGTGGCATGGAAGATGTATGAGACAAGTTGGGAGTTACCAAGTTGTAGTTCGAGGTCAGGTGGAACCTCTCTCAAGCTCATTTATTAGGTCAGTGACCACGGAAGTCGGTTGTAGCAGGTCGCTGCCCACCTATCTTTGTTGGTTTCGTGAGTCGAACTTTTAAATATTGAAGGTTGGGGCCAGGGTCCATTTGGGTTGACTTCTGTCCAGGTCTTGCTTGTTTATGTTCACTTGTCCCGGGCATACTCGTTCTCCCATTATTACCCGCCTTTGGCCCAGCGACCTCAGAGGTCGTGGTACCTAAATTACCATCTTAAAGTCGTGGCCGTTGATGGGTACACCGATTCCTAGTAACGACTAGTTTTGGGATACGTTTCCATTCACGTCTGCAGTAAAGAGCTGCAAGTTGGCTAATAATCTTTCGGCCTCAAGAAGAGTTGTGTACACTTGGTCGCGGCATGGAAAGTACATGAGCCAGATTGGGGCTCATTGGGTCAAAGGTCGTGGTCTAGTGAGACCTCTTTTGTGATCATATTGTTGGTCCGTGACCTAGGAGGTCGGTGGCAGGAGGTCCCCGCCCACCTGTTCCTCGGGATTCACAGGTCTGACTTTCAGGTATTAAAAGTTACCATCTCTAAGACTCAAGTTTGACTTTCAGGTATTAGGAATTACCACCTGCAAGTCGGCAGTCCGACTTTCAAGTATTTGGAAATTACCATCTCCAAGTCAGGACTTTTGAAAGGTTGAGCTGTTTCTCTGCAACAACTATTTCTGGATGGAGATGTGTCCTTTCAGCCTTGGAGCACTGGCTGTCTGGTTTAAGTGTGGAAGGTTGCTTCGCTTCAATTTTGGGGAGAATTGAACCGTTTCCAGTTTTGGAAAGTCGCTCCGCTTGACCCTGGAAAGTTGCTCCGCATAAATTTTGGGGAGAAATTGACCCGTTTAGTTCCAGGGAATTGCCCCTTTTCAGTTTTGGAAGGTCAGCCCATTTCAGCAACTCATAGGGTTCCTTGTAAATTAGGTATCTCCAGATTTTAGGATTTGCCTAAACCTTTTTCAGCACTTGCAAGAACTTTGAGCTTACGAAACCTTCCTTCTTTAAATTTCTTCTCCTCGTTTCTACTCAAGCATCCAGTAATTTAGGACAGCTTCCTCTTTCACCTTCCAGGATTTTACCAAGTGAGTTTTATGTCTTTTCCTTTGAAAAAAATTCATGTAAAAGTTTTTTTCCAGTAAACCTGAGATGCCTACTGTGTCAACCTCATCGTCTTCTACACCCAACACTCCTTCACTCCATTCTGGAGAAATAGGTCCTTTCCATTCTTTTATTGATTTGGAGAATGGGGTCTTCTATTTGCCCCGAGTTTCTGTCAAAGCCCCTTCTGTTAGGAGCGTAACTCTTGAGCTTTCTGAAGTAGAAAGTTATCCTATGTCCTCTGTTCTCGGCCCCTCCGATATTTTTAACATCAGTGGGGAGTTGGAGCTGGGGAAAGGTGAAATAGTTGCTGCCGAGGAGGATGACCGCCCCTTTAGTAGGTGCGAGGTAGGTATGGTCCTTTAGCTCCTAGCCATAGGGGAGGCATCCTCCTTCCTTTAGTTCAGCCCCTGTTCCACGACATTGCCCACTTCTGGGATTTTCCCCTGGCTTAGCTCGTTCCAAATTCCCTTCGGATTGTGGTCGCTTTCATAGCGACTAGCCATCTTTACAGAGCTCTTGTCTCCACAGCCTCTAAATCTTCCCAAGGGTATCTTCAGTTCAACCCTAGGCACAAACTAGTTAGTCCTTTTCAATCCTCAGTAGCGGAATGGAAAAACTTTTTCTTCTTTGCTCATCTACCAAGTCATTTAGTTCGGTCTGAGCATAAACCCGGATTGGAACCTAAAACGTTCATTCTTCAATGAGCTCCCTGACTTATCCAGTGACCAAATCGAGCAAAGGAATTTCTTAATTGATCTTGCCAGGTCAGATAGAGTCAAGGTCGAGTGTACTTCCCCAATCTGGCCTGAAACTTTCCTTCATCCTGCTGGGTTCCTCGATCTCCCTTCGATCAGGGGAGATTTGTTGATTTCCCCCTCTAGTAGGGAGCTTTTCTTGTCTTTACCAAATTTCTACTCTACTGACTTCCAATTTCGTATTGACAATTTTTCTTTCTTTTTCTTTGCTTTGACAGCAATGAGGACCACATAATGGATCTTTAGTTCTGCAGCTTCTCAGGCTCTCTTTGGCGGAGCTCGAGGGGCTGCCAGTGCTTCTTCTGCTGCAGCACCTACTGCCAACATTCCTGTTCCCCAATTCAAGAGGAGACAGGTAGTAGCTGGGAGGACTCGGGGTTCCTCTAAATGAAGCTCAAGGGCTGCTGGGATGAAGGCATCTGACAGGCCCATCAAGATTCCATCTTCATCCTCTTCACCTTCTTCCTATCCTACCAAGAGGATTCCTCCGAATTCTGTTGCTAAAAGGAAGGCTCCAGTGACCGCAGAGTCCAAGCCTGCTTTCCCAGGCTATGCCACGGAAGAGGTCGCAGACACCATTAAATGGTTGAGGGGAGCTACCCTAGCTACTTATTCCAGTGAGAAGACTGCGAGATGGGGTCCCTAATCTCCTAATGGAGGCCTCTGACTCTTTACTCCAATGGCCCCATTCCCAATCCTTTCTTCTTTGCTCGTCTTCCAAGTCATTTAGTTCGGTGCGAGCCCTACCCAGATTGGAACTTGAACTGTTTATTGTTCAACGAGCTCCTTGACTTATCTAGTGACCAAATCAAGCATAGGAGTTTCTTAATTGATCTGGCCAGGTCTGATAGAGTCAAGGTCGGGTGTACTACCCCAATTTGGCATGAAACTTTCCTTCGTGCCTCTGGGCTCCAAAGCTCAACCTCCCTTCGATCAAGGGAGATTTGGGGAAATCCCTCTTGTTAGGGAGCTTTTCTTGTCTTTACCAAATTTTTGCTTTGCTGAGTTGCAATTTCGTACTGATAGTTTTTTTTCTTTTTCTTTGCTTTGACAGCAATGAGGACCACATCTTGGATCTTCAGTTCTGCACCTTCTCAGGCTCCTTCTGGCGGAGCTCGGGGCCCAGCCGGCTCTTCGTCTACTGTAGCACCTGCTACCAACATTCTTGTTCCCGAAAGCAGGGGGAGGCCGGCAGTAGCCTCTAAACGAAGCTCAGGGGCTGCTGGGATGAAGGCAACTAATAGGACCATAAAGATTCCATCTTCATCTTCTTCACCTTCTTCCTAGCCTGCCAAAAGGATTCTTCCGAGTACTACTGTTAAATTGGAAAGCTCTAGTGACCTCAGAGTCCAAGCCTACGTTCCCAGGCTGAGCGACATAAGAGGTCGCAGACACCTTTAAAAGGTTTGGGGTGCGACACTGGCCCCTCATTCCACTAAGGAGACTGTGAGATGGGTCCCTAATCTTACGATGAAGGCCTCGGACTCTTTACTCCAATGGTCTCATTCCCAATCCTTTCTGATGGAGTGCGCTCCTTCAGTTGACCGGGGGATCTTCCGGCAACTAGCAAATGAGGAGATTGACAGATTCAGTGCCTCTCTTCATATTGCAGTGAATTCTCGCTACCTTCTGTAAACCTACAATTGATCTTGTTTCATTTTGAATTTGATATTAACCTCTTTTCCATTTTTGCAGAATCACATCCTTCTAGGCAAGCGCTTGAGGAGGTAGGCCGAGAAGGCCAAAGAGGATAAAGAGTTCGCCTCTATTATTTCATAGCTCCAAGACTCCAAGGCTAGCCTGGACAAAATAGAATGCCGAGCTTGCGGCTTCTACTAGGGAGGCCAACGCCTCTGCTAATAAATCAGCCATACTTCTCTCCGAGTGCAGAAAGCATATTGATGAAGTTAAAGCCAATAGCCAAACCATGTCTGAGATTCTGGAGGCTGCTTACAAGACGATTTCGGAGCTGATTGACTTTGGCACCTAGCAAAAGGAGCGCATTGAAGAGCTTTAGGCCAAACTGGAGGAGTTCCAAGGCCGCTGTGATGAAAATGGAAACGTCAACATGGTGAAGCTTGATTAGATCCCTATTTTCCAGCAATACGTGGAGACTCTGATGTGGAGTCAGATGATAGGGTTATACGTTGAGGTGATAGACAACCTCAAAAAGCTTTAACCAGATTTGAAGACCAACCCTGAATTTGATGCCACACTTTACCATCCAAAGTTGCCCACTCCTGTTCCCTGGGATCAAGACAATCTAAATCAAGCTTCTCAAGCGGAGGTCATAGCTGCTGTGGTCCTGGCTCAAGTTAGCCAAACTGATAAGGGTCATTCGGGGAAGGAAAAATGCTCTTGGGAGCAGCCCCAGAGGTTGAGATCACAGAGAGAGAGGTCTTGGATGTCACTTCTTAGACCATGACATCTCTCGAAGGCATTTCCATGTTCTGCAATGTAGATTCGTTTCGGGAAATTTATCGTCCCCTCATGCATACTTATTTTGGAAGAGTTACTTAACCGTTTCCAGGTTACATGTCCTGCTCCCATGTAGCCTTTTATTTGACCATATAGTCTTCTATTTTGCAGGCCCTTCCAACACTGTCAGGGCTGAGGCAACAACTGAAGAGGGGGAGGGGGGTTCCTCTTGCAACTCTGAACCTATCCACATCCCAGAGGACGAGGATGATGAAGATAATGTTCCTCTGGTCCACCGTCAGTCAAGGAAGTAATTGAAGACTTCAGGAGGTGGCAAGGGAGAAGATTTTGTAATAGAAATAGGACCTTTTCAATCTTTCTCCTTTGATGGCTTGAATATTCATCCCTTTTTATTTTTGCACTGTACTGAATATTTCAGAGGTCAGTTTGTGATCCTTGCTCTTATGACTACTTGCATTTCTTTGCAAATATCTTGCAGTCATATTTGCTAGGTATTCTGTCTTTGCTTTGGCAATTTGAACTTGAGGCAAATAACACAAAGTGAAATCTTGACAAGCTTTATAAAGGAAAACTTATCTTTTATTCATGTCTTGCTCAAACTGAGCCAAAGGAATTGCTGAGGTCTCATTGCTTTTCAACTTAGGTCCCTTATGATAATGTCTAGCTAAATTAATGAGTCTGTGAGGTCTACAGTGTCTGAGTAGCTTTAGGCATAGAATTTCTTCAGTTGGAAAATGTTCCAAGGTCTTAGGAGTTGTCCTCCTTTGAGATCAGCGAGCTTGTCGCTCCCTCCTTTATGAACTTCTTGGACTATATAAGGTCCTTCCTAGCTTTCTTGCAGCTTGGTCAATTGACCTTATTTTCCAACATCTGACCTTTTGAGGACCATTTCTCCAACTGTGAAATGCCTTGTTTTCACTCTTTTGTTGAAACAATTTGTAACTTGCCTTTTGTAGACTCTTTCAGCTTCCATTGCTTTGTTTCTGACCTCTTCAAGGAGGTCAAGGTCTGCCCTTCTCTCCCCCTCGTTTAAGATTGAATTATATTCAGTCAGTCTGAGAGACTTCATGTTGACGTCGATTGGCATCACTTCTTTTGCACCAAAGCATAGGTTGAATGGTGTTTCCCAGTAGCTTTTCTAGGTGTTGCTCTGTATGCCCAAAGAATGCTGGAATTTCATCCAGCCATGTAGGTTTGTGACCCTCTTTCTCGAGCTTGGTGAGTCTTTTCTTGAGTCCTTCCAAAATATTTCTGTTTGTGACCTCAGCTAGCCTATTAGCTTGGGGATGAGCTGTAGAGGTTAACCATTGCTCAATGCTCAAATTCTTGCAAAATGTTTTGAAAGGGTCGCCAATGATTTCCTTCCATTCTCTGAAATTATAGCTCAAGGAATCTCGAACAAGCACACAATGTTTCTCCAGACAAAAGACTGGACTTTTGGTGATGAGATGGTTGCCATTAGCTTTGGTGAAGTACTCCACGGCAACAATCAGGAACTGAACATCCCCCACTCCTTTCGGGAAGGGTCCAAGAATGTCAATGCCCTAGATATCAAAAGGTACTCATGCATTGATGAATTGATATCTTGTTGCCGACACGTGTGATTTGTTCCTATATGTTCTTCTCAATATTTGAAACCATTGAGGGCCAGTAATACCCTATTCTTAATATCTTCTTAGCCACGATCTTTGCTCCTATGTATGACCCACATATCTCATTGTGTACCTCTTCAATAACGTATTGTCCCTCTCCTTGACTTAGACATTTGAGTAATGGCCAAGTATATGACGGCTTGTATAACTCATCATGTCCTATTAGGACGTAGTGAGGTAACAATTTTTGCACTTCGCAAGCTTCTTTTGGGTCCTGTGGGAGGTTGCCATCTTTGAGGAATTTTTGGATTGGATATCTCCAGTTTGCCTGATCCTCTATAACCAAGCTCTCGTCTTGGTTTATGCTTGGAGAATACAACTGTTCCACCAGCAGCTCTGCATTAGTCCCGGCTATTTCTCAGTAGACTTTAGATAGTGCAACTGCCTCTGCATTTTGTTCTCTGGGTATTTGCACAATGAGGAAAAGCTCAAGCTTGGATCTGATATCCCTTACTCTTTTGAGATATTTCATCATGTTGTCAACTCTTGTTTAGTATTCTCCAGTGACCTGGTTGGCTATGACCTACGAATCAGTTTTAATGTGCAATTTTTGCACTTTGAGAGCTCTTATAAGTCTTAGGCCTGCTAACAGAGGTTCATATTCGAATTCATTATTCGAGGTTAGGGGGTTGTACTTCACAGAGTAAGGGATTCTAACGCCCTCAGGGCTGATCAATACTATTACTGCACCTGAATTTTCTTTTTCCGTGGACCCGTCTATATACATTGTCCAAATGTTATTTTCACAGTTGCTTGTGAGCTCTAGTGGAGCCCTTGTGCTTCTACAAAGTCTGAGAGAGTTTGAGCTTTGATTGCTTTCCTTGGCTCAAATTGAATTTGATATCCTAAGAGCTCGAGTGACAACTTTATTGGTCTGCCCGACAGCTTAGGCTTGGCTAGAGCTTTTTTTGTGGTAGATTGGTTAATACACTTATTGGGTAAGCTTCAAAATATGTCTTTAATTTCCTTGAGGTAATAATAATGAGGTACAAGAACTTTTCGAGGTCCTAATATCTAGTTTTTTGACCTCTGAGCAATCAACTCACATAATAAACAGGGAACTGTTGTCCTGACCTTTCTACCAATAGCACTGAGTTGACTGCTTTCTCGATTGCAGTAAGATACATCAAGATTTCCTCTTCTGAACTCGGTGAGACATGTTGAGGGGGTTGTCCCAGGAAGTCTTTCGGCTTGGTGAACCCTGCTTGGCAGTCCTCGGTCCACTGGAAATCCTTTGGCTTCTTTATTGCGTTATAGAATTTTTCTCCTTCGTCCGCTATTTTGCTGATGAAGTGTCCCAGTGCTGCCATCTTCCCCACTAGACTCTGAACCTCCTTGATGTTTCTGGGAGGTTCCATGTCCAATAGTGCTTTTATTTTGTCCAGATTGGCATCAATTTGTCTTTTAGAGATCATGAAGCCTAGGAATTTACTTACTGAAACTCCGAAGGTGCATTTTTCTTGGTTGAGCTTCATGTGGGTAGACTTTAGGGTCTGGAAAGTCTCCCTGATATCGTAAATAAAACCTTCAGAGGTCTTGGACTTGATTAAAATGTAATCCACGTAGACCTCTATGTTCCTCCTGGGCTGTTTTTTGAACCCCTTATATATAGCTCACTGGAATTCTGCTCCCGCATTTTTTAGGCCAAACGGTAGTTTTGTATAGCAGTAGGTCCCGACCTCTGTGGTGAATGAGGTCTTTCCTATGTCTTCCACTGCCATTGGGATTTGGTGGTACCTTTTGTATGCATCCAAGAAACACAGTCATTGATACCCGGCTATCGAGTCCACCATTTGATCTATACTTGGAAGTGAATAGGAGTCCTTCTGGCAAAATTTGTTCAGTGTGGTGAAGTCCACACATATTCTCCATGTCCCTTCCACAACTAGGTTGGTTAGCCATTCCGGGCACTCCACTTCTTTCAGAATTTCCCAGGTTAAGAGCTGCGACTTCTCGAGCTATGACCTCGTTTTGCTCAGGGGTAAAGGTCCTCTTCTTCTTCTTCACCAGCTTGACCCCTGGTTTGAGCCCGATCTTATGTTTAGCAATTTTTCGGTCTACTCCCTCGTGGTTGCTAGGCTGCCAGGCGAAGACTTTTAGATACTCTTCAAGAGAATCAACAAGTTTCCCTTTGATTTTAGGAGGTCATAACTCTCCTACTTTTATCCCTTTCTCAAGGAAATTTGGGGTGAGGAACACCTTCTCTCCTCTGCCAACTTCCTGGATTCTTCAATCATCATTCCCTTTCAGGAGGTTGATGCAGTTTTCCTTCTCGAGCTCAGGTGAGCTCTCTTTGTTACCTTCAGTAATGTAACATTCTGCGGCGAGTTGTCTGTTCCCTTCTAGAATGATCTAGGCGTCCCCAACCTGGATGTTTTTGCTGTAGTTAAGCAAAGAAATTTCCTTTTTCAGATCCATGACCCCCTGTCTGCCGGGATAAATTTTTAGGTTCCAAGGGTGTCAACTGCTATCCAATCTATGACCTCACTGCCAAAAGAAAGTTGATTTTTCTTGATCTTCCAAATTTATTCACCATGAAACCCTAATGTGTTCGACTTTCTTAAAAATAATAAGTCCTTAAACCGTAATTTGTTCCTAAATAAAATACTATAACTTATCTAGATATATAT
>JAOXNR010031883.1:0-22477 GCA_028571225.1 Parsonsia alboflavescens | reverse complement strand
TGATCTTGAGAGAAGATCATTCTTGTACCTAAACTCTTCTGTCTAGTGAAACTTTGCAGAGTGCCTCTGCATGGAGATATAGCCCTGGTTGGGTGAACTTCAAAAAAAAATCTTTCTATCATACTCGTTCTTGGTCTTGTGTGCTGTGAGTGATTCATTGCAGATTGAAGAGGATAGTTGTCCTTACAATTAGATCTTGAACTATGGAATTCTAGACTAGATCCTCCTTTGATGTCGAACCCCTACCGCTCGACGATCCGGTAGTACCTTTGAGCTCCTGATATTTTGACTCCCAATCCTTGGCAATACGATTCAAATCAACCATCTCCAAGTGAGCATCCTCCAACTGCCTTTTAGTTTCAGCAAGCTAATTCAAATTCACCTACTCACGAGCAATCATATCTTAATTTTCCTGCTTCGAGATGCTCAATTAGCTGGAAAAGGTAGTAGCGAGACCATTCAATCTACCCATGTGATGATTCTTATTGATCACATCAATACTGAACTCTTTGTTCTCAAATCTAAGCTTATAATTTTCTCGAGTTATCTCATTGACATGCTTGAGTTATTCAAGACTCTCAGCAACACCTCCCAAGTTTCTAGAGAATGCTGCATCAAAGAAATTAGAGTCATACTCCTGAAGCACAACAAAATATCATGATAGAAAAAAAAAAAAAAAAAGAAGCATACCACAGAGGTCCCAACCAACATTTTGAGTTCGGCATTGGAAAGCTTAGCACTATTTTCTCGATCTCTCCTAGTTGCTCCCTCCAAAAGATATGAACGATATTGAGGCCATTAAGTAGTCGAATCTGGACTAGAACGGAATAGGGTTCTATACATTCTCATTATGAGAAGGGCATAAATAGATACTCTATTTATATACAAATGGATCCCAACGTCGTTACATTCCATTTAGGATTAGGAATAGGCATAATCAAACTTGCTTGTTACACATCTAAGGACCCTATTCACCCTTCTCTTGAATCGAGAAATAGGTTTGATTGTCCATCTTTTCCATATATCTAAGGCATTCTCTGGATAATTCAAATCAAATCAATTAGGTGTCCAACTTGAGCCTATATGACATGACCGATCAATAGAAATACTCCACCTTTGTCATATATTCCATTCATCACACTAGATAGATATCATATTCAGGGAATACGATTCACTTTCAAGATGCCTTGGTGGTGAAATGGTAGACAAGCGAGACTCAAAATCTCATGCTAAAGAGCATGGAGGTTCGAGTCCTCTTCAAGGCATAATATGGAGAATGCTCATTGAATGAGCAATTCAATAAGTGAGCTCGGATCGAATGGGTATTGATATCAATACCCATTCGACAATAAGTGAGCAATTCAATAAGTGAGCTCTTGGAATTGAAATAAGTTCGACAATAGATCATGAAATCTAGGCAATCTTCTCTATCTAATGACTAGGGAGTCTGCTTTAAAACCTCAGTAATCAAGAAATTGCGTTTCCACAATTGGAAAAAACTAGAACCCTCAGAATTAGAACCATGCCCAGCAAGAATATTATAGGTTAGCGTGAGCTATTAATATCCTATTAGGAGTTTGTTTCCTATTAAGTTAGTATGAGCTATTAATATACTACTAGGAGATAACGTATTAAGAGTTTGTTTCCTATTAAAACTCTTTCTGTAATTAGCTCCCTATAATGTAGGGTTGTTAGGATTAGCTCTTCTATAAATATGAGGCAGAATACTTTTGGTATGTAAGACAATATATTATTTTTTACAAAAATATACAAAGATTTTCCCAATTTGATTCTAGTTGACATTGTATCAGAGCTTTAGGGTTTGATCCTTGGGATACTGTATGTCAATCATCAACTATAGCTTCTCGCTTTTTTGGATGTTTTTTGTCACTGCGTTGTCATCCCATGTTGGTTAACTTCATCTTGTTTGATCTAAGGTGGCCGGTGTCCTTGGTCTTCCCTACCTTGATCCTGGTATTTGTTTTGCTTTCACTTTGTTACCTATATGATTACAGACACGGGTTCTAGAGCTATTGAGCGAATGTGACTGATTCACTCCTTGAGAATCTCACCTCCAAACTTGCTGAGTTTCTCACACAACGAACTTAGAGTTCTTCTCTTGTGAAGTCCTCGACTCCACCGATTGCTGTCAAATTGAATGGCAAAAACTATGATTGGTGCTTACAGGTTGTTGAGATGTACATCTCAGGCCAAGATAAACTGGGCTACATCAACAAGGCTCTTCCTCAACCGGCCATTGATGATTCGAGTTTCTGGCAGTGGAAGATAAATGATTCTATGGTCAAGGGATGGCTGATTAACTCGATGGATCCTGCTTTGATTGGCAACTTCATCCGATTTTCTACTACTCAGGAAGTCTGGGATGCGGTTGCAATAACCTTTTATGATGGTACTGATGCATCACAAATCTATTATCTTAAACGTTAAATTAACCGATTGAAACAAGCAAGAGGCCCCATTGAACGATGCTACAATGATTTACAAGGCTCGTGGCACGAAGTTGATTTCCACCATCCTAATCCCATGATTTGCGGAGTCGATATTAATAAGTATAATACCATGATACAAGAGGATCAAGTGTACCTTTTCCTTGATGGACTCAACAATCGCCTCGACAATGTGTGAGCTGATGTACTCAAGTTGCAGCCTCTTCCATTTTTGGAACAGGCTTATGCTCCCATCTGTCGTGAAGACATGGGCCAGTCAGTGATGTTGGATGCCTCCACTGGACCGAATGCTACTGCTCTAGCTTCTCATGCCCCTCGATCAAGTTCATGTGTCCCAAATGGTAACCCAATTGGTCCTACGACAGGGAGAGGCTGAGGTAATTCTAGGGCCCGACAGAAAGCTGTTGCTGTGGGTGGATGCACACATTGTGGCAACTCTAGACACTCAGCTGAGACTTGTTTTAAGTTGCATGGGTATCCTCCGTGGCGGAAGGAGTTTCAAGCCAAAAGGAAAGCTGGCACTACTCCTGGTAAAGGGCAGGTTTTGATAGCTACTGATGCACCATCTCTCTCTTTGGTGCCAGCGGTTGCTTCAATTGCTAGTACAGACTCTACCTCAGGTAAGGAAGGTAATCTTGGGTCTACTTTGATTGATAGTACATGCATTGATCAATCAAGTTTGGATTGTTGATTCTAGGTCCAATGACCACATGACCCCCTATCAATACAATATTGGATGCAATACTACTTGAAAGTAATCAATTTATAATGCCAATGGTTATGCTTACCCTGTCAAAGGGGCTGGCAATGTTACTCTAACTCCTTCCTTATCATTATCTCACACACTACTTGTGCCCTCTTTATCTAGTAGATTACTATTTGTTGGTCAACCTACAAAGGCATTGAATTGTTGTGTTCTAATGTGTCATGGATTTTTCTTATTTCAGAATATTCTCACGAAGGAGATTATTAGTCATGGTACTAAGAGGGGAGGACTGTACTTGGTCGACGACTTTGAAGTTGGTAGAGCGCATCATCTCTGGGGTTAGTTGACAAGTAAAGAATGGCATATCTAGTTATCATCGACGATTGGGACACCCGTCGAAAGGTCTCTCTTTGGATAGTCATGACATAACCATGAGCTTGGCTATTTATGGACAGACGAAAAGCTTTTTTTAAACAACTCAAGACTCTCACGGGAATCCTTTTCGAGAAACATATGATAAGAAAGAAATTTTTTTTTTTATTGAATTAATGGTCAATTGATCAAGAGGGATATCCCAAAATCTCATGATGTCAAACAACAAAGAATGAGGGGGTAATCTAAATCCAGATTTTATGGCCGATTCTCTAATGCACAATATACGTGGGCGGACTATAACAGGGGAATCATTTCGAGAAGGAACTTAAAACTCATAGTTTGCAAGGGATTTGCATTTGACTAAACAGTCATTTATTTTCTTCTGAGAAATGTTAGATCATAGATGACAAACCCCCAAAAGCTTTTGATTGTGAAACTTAGTCACAACGGGAGAGGCAATTTGAAGAACTAGGGGGAAATAAAGCCGAACATTCTAGAGTCTTGATTCGTTTGGAACGGACATAGCAAAAAAGAAAAAACCAAAAAAAAAAAAGAGAAAACTTACGGGCTTATCGACAGACAAGAAAGTCTTCTTTCTCCTCCTTTGACAAAGACTTGACTGGAAGAGAAACTTTGACAGAAGGAAAGGCGAGAGTCAGAAACGGATAGACTCTATTTCAAAATGATACCCTCTAGAACGAAGTGCCAAAAAAGGCTAAAATTGGCAAGTCTAACTTCCATCAACCCGACTTTCAAGGAGGGAAAGTGATCGGGTGAAATCAGATCGGGGTTGAAGAATGGTATCTATTTACCCGATATAGGATCCGATATCGATCCATATAACGCGAGTCTGATACTCACCTTTTTACACCCAAACTTGAACTTGACCCAAACCTAGAAGAACTATTACAGACAGAGTCGACCTCGGAACTTTTATTCTGAGCCCGTTTAGGATCCGACCTGAATATGTATGTATATTAAATATATATAAATATATATGTATCTATATATGATTTTTCTACTGTGTACTTTGTTGCACTATGTGACAGGTGCAAAACATGCTACAACGCACACAACAGCAAGACTATAGATATATATATATATATATATAAATATATATATATATATATTTATAGTTATATTAGGCTTTATCCATCAGATTTATTTTACCATAAAATCTAACGATCTCTTTGCCCCTAGCCCAACACGGTCATTCCTTTCTCAATCTCAGTCCCTCAAAACCCTATGAACAAAACAAATAGGGAGAGCAACCCCTGCTTCCACTGGGCTTTCTTTGGTGCTATCGCCTCTGCTGGCTATTGTCGTCGCTGCCATCGTTGTTGCCGTTGCATTCTTCTTCCATCTATTGTCCAGTGGAGTCCCTTATCTTGGTAGAATATTTGCTTTAGCCTCCTCTTACAGAATATGTACAACACTCAAAACTAAGAAGGGAGAAGAAAAGGAGCTGCAAGAGGATATTATTTTCTTTACAGATTTTTTATTCCTATCTTGATTGCCCTTGAGCTTATCTATAAACTGTGAGTTTTTATTTTAAACTAAGAGATTCCTTTTTATTTATCTTATTTTCTTAGTCTCCTATAAAATTTGTTTCCCAGTAAATGAACTGTTGAGTTAGCGGAAGTAATACATTCTACATCTTTTAGGATTTAGATGGGAAATTTTTTTTAGTAATTTTTTTGCAATTATTGGGACAGGATATATTCGACCCGAGAACTAGACCCTAATGGCAAAACCAAACTCATACTTTTATTACTCACCGGGACGGGTCTGGGAGCTGGTGTTCCAAACCCATTTGGACCCGTTTACAGGCCTAGTTGAAGCCCAACAAATCAGAGCCCACAGGTCAACCACCCAATAATCCAAACCTAACAAGATTTTATTGTCAGCCCAGTTAGTCATCTTTGAAGCCCAAATGAAATGGGACTCAGCGTCCGATCATCTTTCCCGTATCATCTTTGGATACTTATCCAAATTTGATTCTAACAAGTATTTCACAAAAATCCTTATAAGAGGCTCACCGCTCCATGACAAAGGTACACACACCATTACTCTTTTATGCTTTAGATTTAATTCTCTTAAGCATCGGAGCGATTTCTTGGGTCTCCCCGAGAACTAATTTCTAAGTTTTGCAGGAACAATCAATTGAAGATCCTTCAGGCATATGGTGAACTCCAGGTTACCAAAATTTGGAGTATCAACTTCAAAATAAAAACTTTAAAAATAAACATAATTTTAAGTTCACTTAAACTTTTTTCCAAATGGGGTTATAGAAAAAATTAGAAACCTATGGTTACACCACTTTTCAATCCTTCTTCTCTCAGCTCACTGTTTCTAGGGTTTATTGATTCCTAAATGAACAAGAAATCTCCAAAACAAGTTTCATTGGAAAAACAAATAATTTCATCAACGAACTTAAAATGGCTCAACAAAATAATTAAATTGGCTCTTATTTCCTTGAGCTATGGTGACTCAATTCCAAATCCGCCTCGATTGATTTTAGTGGGAACTGATAAACCTTAGAAATGGCTCAAGAAAATGATTTAATTTGCTCTTACTTCCTTGAGCTATGGAGACCTAAACTCCAGATCAGCCATTGTTAATTTTAGTAGAAGGCTTTGAATTTGAGGGAGCTTTACATGGTGAACTGCAATAGAGTGCATTTAATTGTAGGATTGTACAAGCTATCTGTGCGCTACCTAAATGAGTGATAGGATGATTATAATGTTGGTTCAGTTCTAGCCGACAAACCGACTCCATGAAAGAGATTGGGTGAGTACCTGATACCCTTGTGGTTCTACATTTTTTTCCTTTCTTTGAAAGGGCATGAGGCCTTGAGGCTGAAACTGAAAGTATCAAAAGCAAGAACGCCCCAAACCTAAAACCATGACATAGTTCGACCTTCTTTACACCATTTAAAATCCTACCTGCTGCCCTATTATGGAAATTTGACCAGAACCATGGGAATAATGGTATCTGTCCTTACACTTTTTTTTTTAAGGGTATATGGTGCATACCACACCTTTGACCACTTTTGCAGTTATGATAATAAAGATTTTTAGACAATCTTAATAGTGGAAATTAATCTCCTAAGTTAGGACTTTAGATTGATACCACACATGACCATAATAACTCACATACATGGAGAGAAATTCAGACCCAAAATAATCTTGTCATGGTTATCTTTCACTGTCGAAAAAAGGTTAAACCTTCTCTAGGCACAATCCCACATTGCATGAACAAGGTAAACCCCTAGTGGTCCTAGCCTATATAAACAATAAGTGTCAACCACCAAAAGGTATATGCTTTTACTCCCGCTCTATCTGTTTCAATTTTTTTAACCTAATGGTTTAAGTTTTGGAGGAGTATCGGGAACAATCAAACACCTTTTATGCCCTTAATTGGCTGGTCAACAATTGAAGTTAGATGGTGTCTTTGCCTAAAAAAGTTTTTTTTATGTCAAAAAGGATAAAAGTGATAGCTCAAAAATTGCAAGAGGTACTAAAAAGTTCAAAATAATGAAATGGGTCCATCATGGCCTAGACAAAATTTTTACGGGACTAAATAAGCTATTTTTCCTATAGATATAAATATATAATATATATATATATATATATTTATATATTCATATAAAATTTTTTATATGAGGAATGACATTAGATGAACCATTTTGGATAAGGGCTTAAAATAACAGTCTTTTAAAACTAACAAAATATGTCCGCCTTGTCAATTTCTATTATATATATATATACACACGTATATTAAACCTTCCCACATCTAAATAAACTTTTTCCATTATTCTACACTTTTTTCTAGCAATGAAAAGATAGTTACTAGGACTTTTTGGAGACTGGTTCCAATAAGTTGTACATTGGAAGCAAAGATAGGACTCTCAAAATTTGGGACTGAAATTCTAGACATACTGATGGTAATAAAACTCCAGTGATGCCAACCGAACAAATCACAAGACTTAGGGCTTCATGGATGAGGAAAGTATTGATGTTATATATGCAAGAAAGAGAAGCACAAGTTGATTTTCAAGCCATATTTGAAGGGATGTCATTTTTTTTATGAAGAACAATCAAGGAGAGATTACAACTTGTGTGTGATTCAAGGACTTGAAGAAGGACATACAAATAAAGAACAAGGCCTCAAAGTCCTTAGGAATCAAGTGGAAGAAGCCTAGAAGTGATGCACCAAAGAAGGAAAGAAAAGAAGAAAAACAAAGCTGGAAAATGCCTAGGTCCGATGGTGCCAGTCATTAACAAAACTTGCACTAGTGGAAGTCCAATTGGGCTTCAGTTTTTTGTGGCTCTTCGGAGACTTAGCGGTCTTGACCAGTTCTTCACTGGCTCCAGTCAAGTGTGCCAAAATGGTCCCAATTTAGACGATTTAACTTGGTTTCTCTTGACTTTTCTTAGTTAATCAACTTATTTTAAGAGGTTATTAAGGTCTTTTGACCATTGTAAGACTTAATTTAGGGTTTCTTAATTGTTAGAGTATAAATACTCTCTTATTCGTATGTTGAAGATAACTTTTGACAAACAACTTAATTCAAACTTGGAGAATCCTCTTTGAGTTTTTGTTGTTGAAAATTGGAGTCGATTTTTGGTTTTGGGAGTTGAGTTGATGAAATTTATTGCAATTTTTGGACTAGGGAAGACCAATTTCATGGATTGAAATGGGCTTTTAAATTAATTTGATTCTTGTGTAAATTCATGCCTTGATGTTATATGAAATGCTTATTGACAATATTGTTAAGAGATAACTATTTTTGTGATCCATGAATCATTTTTATGAGTTTAATTAAGATTATATAGGTGCTATGTTTTGATCTTACAAATATGAATTTAAGGATTTTTTGACCTTGATTGAGCTTAGGACGTTATGATTAGTATAGTTATAACTATGAACTGTACCATTTGGATCAAAGGTGTCAAATTTTGAATCAAGACCAAAGCTGTCCAAATTTTTATGAATGCCTTAAACAATGAATTAAGGATTGAACAAGACTTTAAGAAGCCCGTAAGACCTAATAAAGGACATCATTAGTTTTGATTTGATCAAAATTGACCAAAACCTTAGTTTGGACACTAAGCTATCCGTTTTTGGCTTAATGACATAAACAAGAATTTTAAACCAAATTTACATTATATGAGGTCTCTAATTTGATTATGATTAACCTAGGAAAGTTTTGGTACAAATTTCTCTTAGATTTGATCTTACAAATGTAGGGAATATGTAATTTTTTGTAAGGATACTCTTGAACCTCTTCATATTTTGAATACATATTAATATTTATGGAATCAAATTCTATTATTGGAAAAGAATTCCTATAGAACAAAAATATTCCCCCAGAATTTTAACCGAGACTTCAACTTATACTTTTTAACCTATGTATTAATTGAAGTTTTTATAAAACCGTTCTAGGAAGCAAGATATTCATGGGACAAAAATGTCCTCCATGAGTTTATAGTTTTCATATTAAATCCTTTACTTTATATACCTATCAATTTTTGATAAATTGAATTGGAAAAATGAAATTTTCACAATATAAAAATGTACCCTATGAGTTTAATAGAAGACCTCTTATTAAATTTCGTAGACCTTATAATTGTCTAAGTTTGAACAATTTTCTTAGACTTTGATCAATTCAAAGTAGCGAATAAATAATTATATAAACTTATTCTTGAACATGATATGCAAGTTTATGCTCTTTATGAATATCTTTGAATTTTTGAAAGGAATTTTAGTGGAACAAATATTCCCTACCAAGTTAACTGGAAAACTTCATACTATACTTATATACTGTTATATCTATTGAATTTTGGATAAACATTTCTAAGGAAATTGAAAACTGTATAAGGCATGAATTTCCTTACAAGCTCAAATCATTAATATTTCTAGGAAAACTTGATTTTCGATAAAGTTTCGTGTGAACCCTTATAAATCCTTGTACTCCCTTTTATTACAACTTTTTCTTCCTTATGGAATATTTTAACGACAAGAATTCAGCTCCTAGAATTTTATCAATTATTCTTCCATTTTCTAAGTATGAGATTTACAAAACTTTATCGGGACCTTCCTAGTCCAAATTTAAGAAAATCAAACTGAATTATGGAAAAGAGATCAAATAGAAAGGGATTTCTCTCAAGATTCTTGAATTAAATGTTTGACGCTCCACGAGAGCCTTTGAAATGAAAATTGGGTCATGTCCGGGATGCATCCAACCCGAACCCTAGGATATAAAATCCAATAGGTCGAGATCAGAACAACTAATTAGATATGATAATCTACTTAGCCATATAAGCTCCCGTTTATTTTGAGGACATAGACCTAAAATCTTGAACATGTCATCTAGCCAGAAAGTTAATTTAGAGAACCTACAAGGGATGGGAAAGCACATGGATGATGGACTCCTTAGGTACGGATCAGATTAATTATAAATTGGGTACTCTTCTCGAAACTTGTTGAAAGGTTTAAATGCTAGAGAAGTCTTCCACATGACTTTGATGGTACCCGAGAAAAAATCGCATCATGTATCGTGCTAAGGTTGTGGATGAAAAATCATGATAAATGGTCCGGAAATGGAATTTTCTTGAATTGTCTATAAATTATTTGATATGGAAATTACTTGAATTTTGTAGATCATGTTTTTGAGTACTTATTTTTGAAATGGAATTCACTTGAATTGCCTGGAAAATTGCCTTGATATGGAAATTTATTTGTATTTTCCACACTCATTTGACATGTTATTTTTGAGTTCTTATTTTCTTCTCTGGATTTTAAATGTTTTGTATTATTCACTTGCATGACAAAGAGTACCCATTAAGCTTGTAGCTCACGTAAGTGTGTCAATGTCTTTCTTACAGACTTTGGGAAGGAACTAGGAAACCAATAGACGAATTGTATGTCCACACTCTTGGAAAAACTTGGACGTATCTAATAGAATGAAGTAGTTTGGAGAAACTTGTGATTTTTTTTTTTTATGAACGTAGCTATTATTTCCATATGGATTGTACATATTGGATGTTTAGTTCAACTTTTGGATTAAGGATTGTATTTGGGATATGACTGAATCCCGATGTAATACATAGTCTATTTTCCTTGATAGTTCATTGTTCAAGTTACGAATTATTATCCAAGTTGGAAATTTCTTGGAGGAAAGAGAGTTTTTAAATTTTCATGGATACTAGAAATCTTGCATATTAGTTTAGCCTAATGTGTGGCGTGTGACATCCGGGTACAGGGTGTTACATAATCTATCTTGGAAGAGTGGTTTTTCTGAGGAGAAAGTAAAAACTTTTGTAAGTTTCTTCACAACAAAGCTCGTTGAGTCTGCTTCAAGGAATATCACCTATTAGAGTGTTAAAATGGCAAAAAGGTTTGTATTCAAAGATTAAAAATGAATAGGTATCTCTATTGTCTATGTTTTGAGATAGAGCTATATATATCTTTCCACGAGTATAAAAAAGGTATCACCTTTTTTTGTGTATTTCTTGTCTGTCCACCTTTTTTTCTTTTTTTATTTATGTATTTCTTGGCTGTCCACTTTTTTTTTTTTTTGTGTATTTCTCGTCTGTATATTTTTCTGGAAACAATTTGTTCATGTTTGTTCTATGGATTGTTATGTGTTTAGGTTGCTTATGTGTGTAATGAATTTTTATAGGTTGTTTCTTGTATTGAAATATACTATATGGATTATTTCCATGGTGTTGTCATAAGTTATGGGTTGTTTTTCAAGTGTTGGGATATTGTATAGGTTGTTTATTTGGTGATATGATAAGGTATAGGTTGTTTACGAGATGATGGTATACTGCATGGGTTGTTTCTTCGGTGTCATTCTACATGTCTTGTTCTTCTGGTGGTGTCCTATGGTATGGGTTGTTTCCTTTTATGTTGCCATAAGCTATGAGTTGTTTCCTTTATGTTGTCATAAGCTATTTGTTGTTTCTTGTATTGAAATATACTATATGAGTTGTTTCCTTGGTGTTGTCATATGCTATGGGTTTGGAAAAATTAAGCTACCAAAAGGCACACTCTCTCTCAAGACTTCTCCCCTCTCTTAGATTCTTTTACAAGTTATTGCATGGCGGCGGATACGCCATTAGAGGCTCCTTCTCCGGCTAGCGATAGCATTTGGAGGAAGGAAATCCTTTTCCTCCATTTTCACTACTCCTTCTGCTCCAATTCAACTTAAGAAACTTGAAACCTTTGCGGGGGGAAAAACTTTATTTCTATCCCATGAAGAAGTGACGCAACTGTCTTCTCCTATTCACTTAAATTTGATTGGGAGATTCAATTATGGAATGCCATCAATGGAGACCATTTGCAGAGATTTTCACACAATGGCCTCAAGGGAGACTTCAAGATAGACTGGCTAGACGTATGCCATATATTCATCCAACTGAAACTTGAAGAAGATCATGTTAGGCTTTGGTTGAAGGGAGTGCGGATGCGGCGTGGTGTGAAGATGCGAGTGTTCAAATGGACTCCGGATTTTCATTTCTCTGCAGAACCATCAATTGTGGCAACATGGGTATCTCTTCCAAGACTTCTAATGCATCTTTTTCGAAAAAAGATCCTTTTCACCATAGCGTCTTCTGTTGGAACCCCTCTGAAACTAGATGAGTAACAGCCTCTTTAGCCCGATCGAGTGTTGCACAAGTCTTTGTAGAGGTCGATTACTAAAGGAAATCTGTTGAGAGTTTGGGTTAATCTAGGAAAGCTGGGATTTTGGCAAACCAATGAGATGGAAAATCTTCCAAAGTGATAGGGCATGCAATGACGGTCTGTAAGCAAGGATAAAATCCTGATAAACCAAAGCCAACGAAACAAAATCCTACAAAACCTACTATGAGGTGGATTCAATGAGTGTAGAAAGAAGCGTCGACAAATAAGGCCCTTGTTCAGTAACAGCATATGGAAGTTGATGAACCATCGGGAACAAAAAATTCTTTAGAAGAAATTGAGACCATTGTGGGGACCACAACAATGCAGTCGAAGGATACAGTGGGAGATATTAAGTTGCTAAAGGTAGCAATTGCTGATGATAAGATGAACACAAGAGTGGATATTGAGGCTGTTGAAATAGAAGTTGTAGTGGAAACAATAGAAAATATTGAAACCCTAACTGCAGCTAATGACCCGATAGACCCAGCTGCAGAGCTTAAAAATCAAGATCTGAATGATGTGGAGAATCCGACCCCACTAGTAACTTCAACAACAATTATTTTGGCAGAAGAAGAAAATATTCCCTTTCAAAATGATGACCAAAGTGGTGCTGAGACAGTTTCAATCACAAGGTTAGAGGTAGTTGTTCATGAAAGTGAATTAAGATTACCTTCACTTGATTAAGGAATAGTTAACAAATTTTCAGGAGTGAAGAGAAGAGCTCAAATGAAGAAGCTCATGCAGGGCGCAAAACCTTCCCAATCAATTTAATGGATCAAGGTTTGATAATTAATATGAGAGGTATTGGTAACTCAGAATCTCTCTTAAAATTAACCTCTCTGAAATGTGAACATCATTTAACGTTTATTGCAGTGTTGGAACCTTTGGTGGGTAGAGATAGGATTTTTCTAATTGCTAGTAAACTAGGTTATGGCAATTGTTCTGCTAATGTAAACAATAAAATTTGGTTATTCTGGGTTGATAATTTGAAGTTGGAGATTGTTCGAGATAATGATCAAATTGTTGTCTGTAAAACTCATGCATTCTCACACAAAATTACATGGCTTTCCTTTGTGTATGCAAAATGTCCTTATTCAGATAGGAGGAGTCTTTGGCAATCTTTAATTGAATTAGGGGCTGATATTTCTGATTAGTGGGTTGTGGGAGGAGATTTTAATGTTGTTCGCACAATAGATGAATGTTTAGGGGCCATACCTCCATCTCTCAAAATAGAAGAATTTAATTTAGCTACTAAGCAGTCTAGCTTGATAGATTTACCTTGTATTGGATCAAAGTACACTTGTTATAGGTCTATTTTCCTTCCTTCGTGGAAACAATTGGATAGGGTTATGGTTAATTCAGTCTTGTTAGCTACTTTTCATGAAACTAAAATTGAGCTTCTTCACCGAGCTGTATCTGATCATTGCCCATTGTTGATTAAACTAACAGTTAACTCTATTATAGGTCCTAAATTGTTTAGATTCCAAGAAATGTGCACTCTCAAGCATGATTTTCTGGAGGTGGTTCGTCAATCTTAGTTAGCGAAAGTGCATGGTCATGGTATATAGAAGCTGGCCCTAAAATTTAAAAGGCTTAAGAGCTCTTTAAGGGATTGGAATCATAGTGTGTATGGTAATTTGAAGGATAATATCACACAGGCAAAAAGTGAAATTTTGATTGCAAAAGAGGTCTATCAGCAACAAACTACAGAATCTAATCGAGCTGCTCTTCATGAAAAGAAAGCTAGATTACAATTCCACTTGAGATGTGAAACTCTATTTTGGCCTTAGTAGTCTAGGAATAAGTGGTTGTCAAAAGGGGATGCGAATACTGCTTATTTTTCTAGGTTCTGGCACTCGAAGAAGACAAGGATGTAGATTCATAAAACCAAAAATGGAGATGGGACATGGTTAACTAAAGCAAGGGAGATAGAAGCTAAGGTTGTAGATTTTTATTCAAAGCTTTTGCAAGGTCCAGCAGGCTGCAACAGATCAGGAAGTGGATTTTTATTAGATATTCCTAAGCTTATTAGGGAATCTGATAACTCCATATTGTCTATGTTGCCTTCAACTAATCAAATCAAGATGATAGTATTTGCATTAGACAGTAAAAGTGCTCCAGGGGTTGATCGGGTTTCCGAGATGTTTTAATACACATTGTTGGAATATAGTCAGTGCAGATGTGGTAGCCATTGTTCAAGATTTTTGTGCTGGCATCCATATACCTTTATCTTTTACAATCAGTCAAATTGTTCTTATTCCTAAGTATAACAATCCTTATAGTCTAATCAATCTTTGTAATTTTACCTAAAAAATTATAGGAAAAATTATTTCTCTTAGATTTGCTATCAATAGGGATGGCAATAGGGAAGGTTAGGGCATGTTTTTGAAAACCCAGACCTCCCCTACCTTTCCTGAAGCCAGACCGGCCCTATCCTGTGACCTGCCATGGGTTTTTCAATTCAAACCCGTGACCTGCCTTGTTTTGTAACTACTAGGCCTGACCTGCCCCATTCAAACCTGTCCTACAATTATCATTTTGACAAATAAATAAATAAATAAAAATATAAATCAAAGAGTACAAAATCCTGCTATTAAGTACAAGAAATTGAAATTGAAGAGCTGTCAAATGTCAAAATCTTTATTCAAATTAAGGAGATTTAAGGAAATAAAACAATTCTGAAGATAAAATTGCAAAACTGAACATTGAAATTTCAAAATATAAAAAATTTATTAAAATTGAACAATGAGGATGTAACCAACATTACACCAAACACAGATGCACGATCAGAGACCTTCTGCATAATTCAAAGACTTCACCGGGCTTTTACAGATCAAAAATAAAATTAAACAGGATGTGTCATAACGAATATAGAAAGGTTGATTGTACTAATACTCAGAAGAGTACTTAGGAAGGCTGGAACAGTTGTCCTTACGGAACTCTGGATCGGTGATATGAATTCTTCGTTGCTGATAATCACAAGCTTCAACGAAAAATTTACCGGGGGCTAACTGTACAATGGTTCGATTATGCTCACAGAACAACTAATAATCAAGGTCACCACAGTTTCGAAGGTGATTTTGTGCCAAATAAACGGGAAGTAGACAAGGAAGACATTGATCTAAGACTGGGTGGTAGTAGTTGCAATTGGCAGACAGTTCGGTGCTGAGAGAAAGGAAGAAGGGGCACAACAGAGAGAGTGAGAGGAAAAAGATGGGAGCAAGAATAAGGGGTACAACAGAGAGAAAGAGAGGACTAAGAGAAAGGAAGAACAAGCGGCCAAGAGAGAAAGAGAGATGATTGAGAGAAAGAGAGATGCAATGCAAGAAAGAGAGGAAGAGGAAGAGGAAAAGGAAAATTAGGGTTAAGAGTGTATATATATTTATTTATTTAAAAAAAGAAAAAAAAAGCATAACGGGCCAGGTTAGGTCATTGCCCAACCCCAGGCCCGACCTGACCTGTGCATCGGCCTTTCCATTTAAACTCATACTTGTTCCTATTGTAAAGCAGATCAGGTAATACTCACCCCAAATGGATTAGGTCAGTAAAGGGTATCCATCGGGCCAAAGATGATTTGTGAAGTGAAGAAGCATCACAGATAATATTTTACTGGCATCCAAGATAGTTCAATCATTAAATGAAAAATGCATGGGGGACAATATAGTTATCAAACTAGATATGCTCAAAGCTTTCGACAGGGTATCATGGCATTTTTTAATTTCTATTTTACAGAAATTTGGTTTTAATGCATACTTTTGCAACTTGATTTGGAATTGTTTATCATATAATAAGTTCTCTCTTACTATTAATGGGGGTCTTTGTGGTTTTTTTCCTTCCCACGGAGGAGTACGACAAGGAGATCCTCTATCTCCAACCTTATTCATTGTGGCAGTTGAGGTATTATCTCAGGGATTAAATAGAATGCTTGTAGAATGGGGTTTGGAGGAATTTGTTACAAAAAGAATGGGTCTTCTGATGTCACACTTGAGTTTTGCAGATGACGTGGCTATTTTTACTAAGGCACTGAAGCAAAATCTCAGGGAGTTGGTTGAATTCTTGGAATTTTATGCTGATGTTTCAGGTCAGCAAATAAATTTTCATAAAAGCACCTTATATGTTAGTTCACATGTTTCTGCTCATAAATGTCAGTTGATTCATAGATGGATAGAATTTGTGCTTAAAAATATGCCTATTTTATACTTGGGTTTTTCTATCTTTGTGGGAAGATCTAAGGTGGTATATTTTCATGCATTAATTCAAAAAATAGTATCCAGAATTGTGGGTTGGCAGTGTAAAATTCTATCTATGGCTAGAAGGCTGGTGTTGATTAAAAGCGTACTGAATTTGATCATTATATATGTTTTGTCTTGTACTAATCCTCCCATTCGAGTGCTTAACATATTGGAAAGTCACCTTGCTAACTTTATCTGGGGATCTAAGGAGGTTGGTAATAGAAGACATTGGAACAATTGGGAGAAGCGGTGTACTGGTGTAGAACAAGGTGGTTTGGGGTTATACAACCTTAGTGATTATATTAGGGCATTTGCATATAAGATGTGGTGGAGATTTAGACAATCTAATTGTCTATGGACATCTTATCTTCGTTTAAAATATAACTTCTCTGCATTTTCTATTATGGAATCAAGGGGGTCATCTGTGTGGAAAAGATTGAAGGGAGTGACAGGTGAAGTTGAAAAGAAAATATTCTTATTGAATGGTAATGGAAATTCCACATTTTGGTATGAAGATTGGTCTTGGAAAGGTAGATTGAGTGGGAGAGTTGACAATGTGATAAGTCCAGATGCTTGAATCAGACAATTATGGGATATGGAGACAAATAGCTGGCATTCCCATTTTCTTTTACAATTGGGAAATCTGGGAAGAGAAATAAACAATTTGCACGTTGATTTTTCTCAAGATGAAGACCATTTGTTATGGAATCCTTTAGTAGATGGGAATTTTTCTTTCAGAATGGCACTGCAAGTTATTGCTGGTATTGGTAACGTAGTTGGCTTCTATGGATGGATTTGGAATTCTTTTATCCCAACTTCATGGTCTTTGTTCATGTGGAAGCTATTGAAGGGTTTTCTTCCATCGAATGCAGAGCTTTAGTCTATTGGTTTTTCAATTGCTTCTAGATGCCATTGTGGTGTTCATTATGAGACAATTGATCACTTGTTTGTAACTTGCAAACTTGCAAAAGTTGTTTGGCTGAGATTTGCATCTGACTTGCAAGTGTTCACTCCTTTGGATACTTTGATACAGTTGGTGCTGCAGACTTGGAAGGCATTGAAGGATCAGCTATTTGAAGGAAGTGTGCTTGTCCCGATTGTGATTTGCAGGGAAATCTGGAAGGCCAGAAATAAAGCCATCTTTGAAGGTGTTGTTTCTGCTTAGTCACAAATATATTGGGCAACCAGGACACAATTGTTTGAAGTTGTTATTGCATCTAGTTTGTGGAAGCCACACCAGCTTCTTAGTGGTAGGCTACAACATCCCAGGGCTTCAATTCTCTCTCATGAAGTAGTGCAATGGAAGATGTCTACTCAAATACACAGCATTATCTTAAATATTGATGGAGCATCAAAAAGAAATCCGGGAGAAGCCTCAATTGGTGGAGTCTTGAGGACAGAGTGAAGCGATTTCATAGCTGCATTTTTAGAATTGACTGGTATAGCTACAAATACTTGGGCAGAGCTTGCAGCCTTAGAATGTGGACTTACAATGTTCTTGGAGTCTAGACATTCACATGCAGTAGTACAAAGTGACTCAAAAGCCATGCTAGCAATGGTGTAGAAAGGAACTGCTTGTAATTGGAGCAATTCTAAATTACTAAAGAAGATCAATATGCTTTTGGAACAAGGTGATTTTTTTCCAATGCATGTTGTTTGGGAGAGGAATCAATTTGCAGATTACCTAGCCAACTATGATATTAAAATAAACAGTATGAGATATTTCAATTCTTTTGTATTTCTTTCTCAATTTACAAAATTAATTTGTCATTTGGATAAAGTAGGATTTCATAATGTACACATTTTTTCTAGTTCAATTATTTGAGGTAAGGTTCATTATGTCCCTCTCACATTGTATTTCTTTTATTCGAATAAACATTTAGGGGTCTACCTAACCCGTGTCCTTTTGAGAGTTTAAAAAAATTGCCATGGATTGTTTATTAGGTGTTAGTATATTGTTAGTGAACTTTGTGTGACCATTACGAAAAGTTTGAATAATTTGCTGAGTGTTCAAGTCCAACATAATCAAATTGATCAAACTTAAGGAAGTGAGGAAGCGACAAGATGAACTGGAGAAACTCACCCAACATCATGGTGAACAACACCACAAATCACCATTGAAGGAGTAAGTTGGTGATGTAGTCGTTGATCCCAATGCAACCCATAACATAGAAAAGGAAGCGAAAGTACATGGCAAACATTACAAGCCATTAAGACCATATCGCATAAGATGAGTCATTGAATACCTTTGAAGAAACATGAGCGAAGATGTGGCAACCGAGGCTCTTGAAACTAGGGATGGCAATGGGGCAGGTCAGGGCAGGTTTTTAAAAACCCAGACCTGCCCTATCTTTTCTGGAACCAGGCCCGTCTTGGCCTATAACCTGCCATGGGTTTCGTAATTCAGGCCCTTGACTTGCCCTGCCCTGTTTCTATAAAACCTGACTTGTTCCCATTTTGACCTATTCTGATTTCTTTGGGTGGCTTTGGGTCGAACTAAGCCGACTTGATTTCTATAATGTTTAATGATTGTGGAAGAAAAAAAGAGAAATTAAAGAGAAAATGGAATGAATATTAAACATTTCATAGCTATCGAAGAAGAATTTTACAATATTAATGATTGTTATGATGAATCTGGTTATGTCATTCCCAAAGTTTCTATTTACATATTTTTTATATTTATATACAGGCAATAAACATAACTTATATCATAGTTCAAAAGCTCCCTGTAACTAAATTTCAAAGTACTTAATTTCATTGTCTTCTCCACAGTATATGCTCATCACTTTGTATACCTTAATCAACAATTTTGGAAACCTAGTCCTGAAACAACCTTCATATCCTTCTGGCACTGATCCCAAAATCTCCTAAAATGAAAAACACCAGATAGAAAATTAGAATCCAAAAACAAATAGAAGAAAAGCGAAAACTGAAACTTCTAATAGTGGATGATTGCATCTCAGAAACATTTTGAAAGAAATTAACTGATCCGAAATGAATATTCAAAGATTGGAAACAAAACTTCCAGGAACACATCTCTTTCTATTTTGTAGATGCCCTTTTCTCAAATAAAGTGAAAATTACTATGTCACCAAATGGGGTACTACTACTGAGAATGAAAACAAAAAAATGCAGTTATAGATTGATGTTTATCAATGAGCATCACATATTTCTAGAACGGGGGAGCATTGCATATTTCTGGAATGAGGGAGTAGAACTTTTAAAAAATAATAATAATAATTAAAAAATTGTGAGCCGAGAGATTTGAGACTGAGAGGCTGACCAGAAAAAAGGAGTGGGGTGGCTAACTAGATTTGAGCGATGGAGTCTGGACTGCTTCACCGGAAGATAGCTATCGAGCGACTGGACTGTTCTGAATAGCGAATGGACTATGATGGCACCGGAGAATGCTGGTGGAAATGGACTACAATGTCCGGCCACCAAGCTGGAACTGGAAGGGAGAGAGTGAAATGAGATGAGAGAGAAAAGGAGATGAGAGATTGAGAGGGAAATGAAATGAATAGGGAATAGGGATGTCTGAATGTATGAACATTGAAGTAAATTAGTAATGTATTTTTATTGAAAATATAATTAGAAAATATGTTTAGGAATCAGGACGAGTTAGGGCAAACCAGGACGGGCTAGGTTCCAGACTTGCCACAAGTTAGGTCAGGTCACTAGCCAACCCTAGGCCCGACCTGACTTGTGCTCAAGTCTCCTCTATAAAACCCATACCTGCCCCATCCTTAAACAGGTCAGGCAAAACTCGCCCCAAACAGGTCAAGTCAGGTCGGGTATCAATCGGGCCTGATCATTTTGCCATCATCACTTAAAACCACATGCAGACATGTTCAAACCCATTCCCTTTAAATCTATGCTTATGGACAAAAGTTTTATTGTTATATGTGTTTTTTTTTTTTTTTTGCCAGTTTGATGATGTATATTTGTAGTTTAACATGTTAGATCAATTAATGAACCACAACATAGATCGATCATTAGAGATTTCACGTGCATCATAACAATCTATACAATGTTTCAGAAACAATTCATATGGCTTTGAAATAATCCATATAGTTTTGAAACAAAAGGCAATAATAAAATAGACATGAATAACTTAGATCGATTTTTGAATATTATACATGCATCACAATAATTAACAATGTTTTTTGAAACAACCATAAGGTAGTAATAGAATAGACATGAACTTAGATCAATTTTGGGAGATCATACATGTATCAAAACAATCCATATGGTTTTGAAAAAAATCCATATGACAATAATAGAATAAACATGAACAACTTAGAATTTTAGAGATTAAACATGCATCACAACAATCAATACAATATTAAAAATTCAATTCATATAACCTTGAAACATTCCATAAGGTTTTTGAAACAATCCATAGCCAAGTAATAGAACAAACATAAACAACTTAGATCAATTTTTTAGAGTTTACACATGTATCACAACAATCCATACAATGTTTAAAAAAAACAATCCATATAACTTTGAGCAACTTGGAAAAACTAATTGGTGCACTCCTTCAAATTTCACGGTGGAAAGTTTGTCAACCCATTCAGTTGCCTTACTCTTTCATGTTCCAATGATAACAACCTATTCCTTTATAAAATATATGGGTTGTTTTGTACCATCAAATACCTTCTTAGACATTATTTGTAAAAGTTATAATTAGTGTGGCCAAAATTTGAAAACACTAAATATATGGCACTTTAAAAAAAATTGCCAGTATGTGTATATATAAATGCTATTATGGGCACCGGAGCTCAAATCATATTATGCTCCAATTAAGTCTCTAACGGTCAACTGACGACTAACAATCTTTAGAAAAATTAAAATAAATTTGATCAAGTATTCTTATGGTTTAATTTATTTTTTAGAATTTAGTTTATAAAATGTATTTACAAAAAAATTTGAGCTTCGGTGCCCATGAAAGCATTTCCATAAATATATATATATATGTATATATTTATATGCATGTGAGTGTGTGTGTGCCTTTATTTATATAATGGAAATGTTATGGAATGCATGGTTAAGTCTTTAATAGTCTACGTTTAAGTCAACTGTCCCATTTTTTTTAGAAAAAATAAACTGAAATTTAATCAAATATCTCTAAAGTTTAGTTTAATTTCTAATGAAGATTGGAATTCTTGCAAGAGAAACACACACACACACATACCTATATATATTGACTAACAAAGGCCTAGTTTAATTTCTACCTGTTCCGCTGTAGTGACTCAATTGCCTCTCTTGTTAAACCTTTAGTTAATGGATCCGCAATGTTTTCTCTTGATTTCACAAAGTCTATTGTGATAATCCCATTAGAAAGTAGCTGTCTAACAGTATCGTGTCTTCGGCGTATATGTCGAGACTTACCGTTATACATGACATTCCTTGCTCTGCCTATAGCTGCTAAACTGTCACAGTGTATACAAACACCTGGTACTGGCTTAGGCCAGCTAGGAATATCTTCCAAAAAATTCCAAAGCCATTCTACTTCTTCACCAGCTTTGTCTAAAGCAATAAATTCTGCTTCCATGGTGGAACTTGCAATACACGTTTGTTTGGATGATTTCCAAGACACTGCTCCACCACCAAGTGTAAACACATAAGCACTCGTTGATTTTGTATCGTGTGAACTGGTAATCCAATTTGCATCACTATATCCTTCAAGTACTGCAGGATAAGTAGTGTAGTGCAAAGCGTATTTTCAAGTATATTTCAAATAACCTATTACACGGTACATAGCTTTCCAATGATTTTCATTTGGATTTGCTGTAAACCTACTGAGTTTACTTACAGCATAAGCTATGTCCGGTCTAGTGCAGTTCATGACATACATTAAATTACTTAACACACTTGTACTCCATTTGATTCTTTCCTTCACCAGTATTTTTAGCAAGATATAAGTTAACATCTATCGGGGTTTTCACTGATGAAATACCTAGATTCTTGTACTTGTCAAGAATCTTTTTAATATAATGAGA
>JAOXNR010031872.1:0-22478 GCA_028571225.1 Parsonsia alboflavescens | reverse complement strand
CCTACTCATAAGAATAATATCTCTTGATAAATAATTAAGGACGTAGGAAGACAATAAATAAATAAAACACTTTATTTGTTAATATGAAATGTTTTTGTGAAGCCGTCTTTTTGTTGAGTGCATGAAGTAATGATGGTTATGGTGTTTTGGTTTGTACAAATAAAGGATTTCTCTTTTCTTCTTTTTTTCTTTTTTTTCCGCAAAATATTTATTTATTTCATACATGGAAACAATTCAGCTTAATTTGACAAGTTGGATGCTCTATCAACATGAATTTTCTTCAATAATTTCACTAAGAGGCGTGCATAATCCACCATAGGATGGACCACCTTGTAGTGATTTAAATGTTCCATCCCTCAAATTTTTGTGGCAAAATTGACAAATTTTTAACCTTGATGGTCAAACTAAACAAATTTGACAGGGATGATGTTGGAGAAGGTGGAGACAACATTCAAACTCTGCTTTGATGTTGCCAAAGGGATCATGATGGCAACCTGGGAGTACCAGAAACATAACAAGAGCCATACTCAATGGTAAACTAAATGCCAAGCTAGATTTATTTGAGGCTAGATTTGCAGATTGCTTAGGACTTGGTATATATAGCCAAAGGTGACGTTGATGTTGGCAAGAGGAAGAGGAATTAATTCTCTGTATTAGTATTAGGAGATTGGTTATTTCAGATTAAAAGAAATTGCTTAAGGCGCTTTGTTAAGGATGGAATTGATTGACATATTATTTGGAAGGGAGGTTGATGAGGATAATTGATTGGCATATTATTTGGAATTGAGATTGATGAGGATAATTGATTGACATATTATTTGGGAAATTTATCTTTTTGAAAAGGAAACAAGTTATCCTTTAAATTGCGATTATCTTTCACAGATTAATTAGCAACAAATCATGGTGATTGATTGTAACCTCTTCTTACCATTTTGAGGCCAAACAGATTATTTCCTTATTTTGTATCAACGATCAAAAAGGAAGACTATTTAATCTTCATTCCAAGAAGACAAACTTAACGATTCTTTGATGAGAAAAAGGAATCAGACATTATGATGGAGCATTGTTGAGAGGAAGTACAACGCAAGCATTCAACAATACTAGTTAAAGTATGACAAATAGATAGGGGGAGCTATTGTGTTATTCGACTGAATGTATCTTGATTGATGTATATTGATTACTCTTGTAACTCGGAAGAACTAGTGGATTGGATCACGGAGCTTGATCCCGCAGATGTAGGCTTGGTCGAACTGCGTAAATAAATATATTGTGTCATTTTATTTTACTGTTTTACTTTTATTTGAGCTTAATTTTCTTTCAATATTAAGCATAACACTTGTGAATTAATTGGTTTAAATAAGCATAACAAAAAGAAACAGAAAATATGGAATATCAATCTTGAATTGTGTCTAAAAGACTATAAAAAAAAGACCTATTTATATGAGTAAAGACTTCTACAAATAAGTAGTTACCTAAAAGCATTCTAATAATAAAATAGTAACATATTACAAAATGAAATAGTTCCTAAAAATAATCAAATAATAATAAAACTGAAAATCTTCATCGCAGTCAACGCCACTGGTCAAAGCTGTCCGGCACAGGATGTCCTATTTTCATGATCTGGGCGATTTTCCAGTAGGAATCCGGTGTGGCGTCCAGCGCTCTGTCCGGTGCCGGATGTGTGGTCAGGTACCCCGTCTAGCGCCAGATGGCTCCTGGTGTGCACCCATGGCTCCATTCAACTTGGTGATTTCTTGAGCCTCAAATGTTCATACAAATAAAAATCAAACATGAGGAAGTAAAATACATCTTAAAAGACATAATTAAGCTAAGTTACGTAAGATAACGACATAAAAGAACATAAAAATTAGCATAATTATGTGCAAATCATTCCCCCACACTTGGACTTTTGCTTGTCCTCAAGAAAATTTGTCTTTAATCCCCAACAATAATAATAACAAAAAGAACACGAGGCCTCATATTGTAATCTAAAAATTAAACACAAAACTTGAAACCAAACTATGTAATCAATCATTATAACTTCTTAATCAAACTACAAATTAAATTAAAACAAGTCAGTGCATAAAGTGTGTGACAACTTCACATAATTTAGGCAAGAGATACTCAATTCTTTATCTAATATAACCAAAAATATTTTAATCTTTAGGTTTTGAAAATCATTTTAAACAACCCAAAGATAAGATCAATAAATCGAACTATCTCAATAAAGAATAACACAAGAAGCCTTTAAAGAAGAAATCACAACCATAAGCTTGTCAATCCACACACTCAGGTCTACTGGGCCAAATAAGACTTTTGGCTTGTAATGTTAGGCTTTTGGAATTGGTTACAAACGAAGGATTAGGATAAGCACATTTATAATATGAGAGAATAGATAAGTTAAAAGGTTACATATAGATAATTTAAAAGGTTAAGGACAAAACTCATATAACAAATATTATCAAAATGAATCAATAATCTCCTTCTTTCACCAATTCCTTTTACTGTAATAGAGCATTTTTTTTCTTGTTTTTTTACTCAATTTTTTTTTATACAAATCAAAGCACTTCCCCTTTTCTCTCATTTTTTTTCTTTTGTTTTATCATTCATCACCTTCCTCATATCCTTATTTCACCTTCAATTATTCACCCTTCATCAAACATTCAATTCTTGCAAAAAGAATGAGTTCAAAAGAACAAGGCTTTTATTCTCTTAAAAACATTTAAAACATGGGATAGAAGAGTAAATAATGAAGTTAAAAATCAAAGAAATAGAATAGTTAGAAAACTATTCTCATTTTAGGCTCAAATAAGGACCAAGGGATATAATGTAAAAGGGTAGGCTTAAAAAAAGGCAAAAATGAGTCAAAGAAGACCTTATGTCATCCCCGAGTTAACCATGTTTCTATGGATTTCGCCTCAAGCATGTGTAAAGACAAGTTCTAGTGTGACAAAAAATGAGGCTAAAAGTGAAGTTCAAAATCAAGACAGCTCTTTTAATCAATCCTTCTCTTTAGCATAAAAAGAATCATGAAGACTATTTATGAAAAAAATAGTTTTAAAAGGTTATGCAAGATTCAAAATCAAGTTTTGAAGCTTCACTAATAAAGTTGTGTGACATTTAGTTCAAAAAGAATTTAGGGATTGTAGAATGAAAGAGAAGTTCAAATAATATCAAACACAAAAAGTTTCAACTATCTCATGTCCAAATTAAAAATTATATCATTGGCCAAAAAAAAAACTATCCTAAACATGCAACAACACATAAATATATAAAAGACAACACACACCCCACACATCGAGTTGGCACTGTCCTTAATGACACTAAAGACACATAAGAAAAAGAAAAATAAAAAGAGGGAGGTGGTGGTTGTGGAGATGCTTCTCTTCTAGATGATCTAGAACTTGTTTCTCTCCCAGGCATTTTCACAAACACTTGGTGTGCACTCAAATTTTTTCAAGAAATAAATGAATTTAACAATAAATTTGAGCTCCCTATAACTCAAGAAAACAACGATAATGCATAACAATTAATCTACTACAACTTCAACAGATCAATCTCCAATCACAAATGCCCATTCACCTCCAAAAATCACAATAAAATGCAATGTAATGACAAACTAATAAAAACCAATAAAACAAAATATAAAAGAGTGTTAAAGAACAAATTTACCAAGCTTCCTTAACAATTGGTTGAAACAACAAGCACACCCAATGTGAAATTTGTATGTGAGCTTTTGGTGGAAAAATGGGTGTGAGAATGGTGAAGAGAGAGAAAGAAAAATGAAGATTGATGATGGGGGATGAGGTTAATGGAAGAAGGGAACGATTTTGGATGGTGTTTATGGTAGATTTGTTGAAGGTTTGGGAGGGAAGGAAGATTAGGGTTTCGGGTTTATGAAGAGAGGGAGAGAGGAATTCAAATTTGAGAAGGAAAGAATGAAAGAAAAGAAAGGAAAACGGGATAAAAACCGATCTATTAGCCTGTCCGGCGCCAGCTGGGGTGTGTCCAGTGCCGGATGGACTTTGCATCCGTATAAAAGAAATTCCAGAGAGCATCCAGTGGGTCATCCCTCTCTCTGTCAGGCTCCGGATGGTGCCTGTAGTGCCTGACTGGGTGCCGGATGGCGCTATCCGGTGCTTCCTGTGCAGAGCTTACGTTTTCTTCCTTTTTCGTTCCATTTTGATTATTTCCTAAAAATTTGAAATGAGATTACATCCTAACATATAAAAATAAATAAATAACTAAAGAAAATAAGAAATAAAACTAATAAAATCTTATTCTTGGGTTGCCTCCCAAAAGTGCCTTTGGTTAATGTCGTTTGGCTCGACGTTATGCCTCCTTGTAAGGTTCATCATATGATGGCATCTCAAGGTCCATTATAGTCATTATATGATTTTCAAAACCTTCATAAATGGTTTGAGACGATGTCCATTGACTGTGAGCACTTTACCCGTTTCAAGACTACGAACCTCAACTGCACCAAATGGCTAAACTTTAGTGACAAAAAACGGAACAATCCAGCTGGACATCAATTTTCCAAGAAATAACTTAAATCTAGACATATAAAGCAATAATTTTTGACCAATAAAGAACTCTTTATGAGTCAAAAACTTTTCATGATAGATTTTTGTTTTCTCTTTATAAATTGAAGCATTAACATAAGCATCATTCTTTATTTCTTCAAGTTCTTGAATTTGCAGTTTTCTATGATGACAAGCATTAGAGAAATCAAAATTACATTGCTTAATAGCCCAATATGTTTTATGTTCAATTTCCACAAGAAGATGACACGTTTTACCATAAACTAACTTATAAGGAGACATGTTAATAGGTGTTTTGAATGCAGTCCTATAAGCCCAAAGAGCATCACCTAAACGTAAAATCCAATCTTTTCTATTAGGATTAACAACTTTTTCAAGAATGGATTTTATTTCTCTATTAGAAACTTCAACTTGGCCATTAGTTTGTGGATGATAAGCAGTAGAAACTCTATGTTGAACATGATAACATTTAAACAATGTAATTTTTTTATGAAATCAACCACAACTTTTGCATCATTAGTCCTCGTAGCTTTAGCTTCTACCCATTTAGACACATAGTCAACTGCAAGCAAAATATAAAGATTTAAAAAAGAAGACGGAAAAAGTCCTATGAAATCAATTCCCCACAAATCAAATATTTCACAAGTAAGAACATTAGATAGGGGCATCTCATCTCTCCTAGATATGGTTCCTACTCTTTGGCATTCATTACATGTTTTAACATATAAATATGCATCTTTATTCGAACTAGGCCAATAGATTCCACATTCCAAAACTTTATGGGTAGTCCTTTTGGAACCAAAATGACCTCCTACTTCATAGGTGTGACAAAATACTAAAATAGTTGCAATTTCATTATCAAGCAAGCAACGACGAATGACATTATCAGAACATATTTTAAACAAGTAAGGTTCATCCCATAAGTAATATTTAACATCACTCTAAATCTTGTCCTTTTGAGCTTTTGAAAGTTTAGATGGTAATTAACTAGTAACAATATAATTAACAATATCAGCATACCAAGGAAGAAAACCATGAAATTTATATAAATGCTCTTCAGGAAAGAGTTCAGAGATTGGAAATACTTCCCCTTTGTAGGTTAGCCTACTTAGATGGTCAGCTACGTAATTCTCAACTCCTTTGTTATCTCTGATCTCAATGTTAAATTCTTGAAATAATAATATCCAATGGAGGAGCCTAGGCTTAGATTCCTTCTTCTTGAGGAGGTATCTAAGAGCTTGCAAGATCGGAAAAAATTATCACTTTAGTACATAACAAATAAGAATGAAGCTTTTCTAATGCGAAAACAATAGCAAATAGCTCCTTCTCCGTAATAGTGTAATTGCATTGAGCATCATCTAATGTCCTTGAAGCGTAGTAAATTACGTATGGCACCTTGTCCTTCCTTTGACCTAAAATAGCTCCAACTGCCTTATCGCTAGCATCACACATTATCTCAAAAGGCAAATCTCAGTTAGGTGGTTGAATAAGAGGTGCAGAAATTAAACTCTCCTTTAAAATATTAAAAGCTTACACGCAAGCATCATTAAAATCAAAAGGAACATCTTTGTGGCGAAGTTGACATAAAGGCTGGGCAATTTTAGAAAAGTCTTTTATAAATCTTCTATAAAAACCAGCATGACCAAGAAAACCTCTTTCCTCTTTTAAATTAAAAGGAATAGGAAGAGATTTGATTACATCTACCTTTGCTTTGTCAACTTCAAGTCCTTTTGTTGAAATCACATGTCCTAAAACAATGCCTTTTTTTACCATAAAGTGATTCTTTTCAAAATTCAACACAAGGTTAGATTGAACACACCTTTTAAGAATAAGGTCTAAATTCTCTAAACATGTATCAAAAGTTTCTCCATAAACTGTAAAATCATCCATGAAAACTTCAATGATATTAGTGACATAATCAGAGAAAATAGACATCATCATCTTTGAAAAGTAGCAGGCATTGCACAATCCAAATGACATTCTTCTATATGCAAAAGTTCCAAATGGGTATGTAAATGTAGTTTTAACTTGATCCTCGAGGTTAATTGCAATCTGAAAATATCCCCAAAAACCATCTAGAAAATAGTAATGAGATTTCTCTGCTAGACGTTCTAACATTTGATCAATGAAAGGAAGGGGAAAGTGATCTCTCCTAGTGGATGCGTTCAATTTCCTATAATCAATACAAACACACCATCCACTTTGTACCCTGGTTGGTACCTTATCACCTTCATCATTCTCAATATCAGTTATTCCAGATTTCTTGGGAACTACATGCACAGGACTTACCTATTCTGAATTAGTTATAGGATAGATGATACCTGCATCAAGAAGCTTTATTACTTCTTTCTTAACAACCTCCAACATTGGTGGAATCAACCTTCTCTGTGCATTCCTGCAAGGTTTAGCTTCATCTTCCAACAAAATAAGATGCATACATGTAGATGGACTAATTCCACTAATATCAACCAATGTTCAACCAATTGTCGTTACATTATTTCTAAGAACATTGACTAATTTCCCTTCTTGATCATTAGTCAAATTACTAGCAATTATGACAGGTAATGAGTTCTCTTTACCTAAATAAGCATATTGAAGATGAGAAGGCAAGGGCTTCAATTCAAGTAAAGGGGGACATTCAATAGAAGGTTTCAACTTATCTTTAGAGATAGGCAATTCAAACTTAAGATTAGAAATAACACATGCAGACAAGTCATTCACAGTGTCAATTATGTCTTGGTCCACATTTAAAGATAATGCATCCATGTTTTCTTCATCAATGTTGTGAGTAAGAATGGCATGCATTAATTCATAATCAGATAGCTCATGCATCTTATCAACAAAAAGATCCACAATATCTAGCATAGATATAGAGCAGTCATCAAAATGGTATTTCATGCATTAAAGATATTGAAAGAAATTTTCTCACCATCAAATTCCATAGATAAAGTTCCATCATGCACATCTATCTTAGTTTTTGCAGTTTTCAAGAATGGTCTTCCTAAAAGAATCGGAGAATGAGTAGAAGAGAAATTATTACCTTCATCCTTTTTTTAGGACAAAAAAAATCTACAGGAAAAAATAAGTTATTTACTTTAACCAAAACATCTTCAATAACTCCTTCAGGATATGCACAAGATCTATCAGCGAGTTAAATGACTACTCTAGTATCCTTTAAAGGTCCAAGATTAAAAGTAGAGTAGACAGACAAAGGCATGACATTTATTGATGCTCCTTGATCTAGCATGCATCCTGCTATACAGACATTGCATTTTGTGCATGGAATAGTAAACATACCTAGATCTTTTTGCTTTTGGGGAAGTTTCTTCTTAAGAACTGCTGAAACATTCTCCCCCACACTTGCCTTTTCATCCCCTCTTAGTCTTTTTTTGTTTATGCACAATTCCTTCAAGAACATCGCATACCTTTGAATTTGTTTGATTGCATCTAAGAGCGGGATGTTGACTTCAACCTTGCGGAATGTCTCAAGAATATAATTTTCCATCTCCTCTTTCTTATTTCCTGCAAGACGTGAAGGGAAAGGGGGACGTACCCTAAAGGGTTGAGTTTCTCCCTTTTTCTTTTCTTCCTTTGGAGAAAAATCCTGGGATGGTTTTTCTGCTTTCTCCAACAATCAACTCTTCTTCTTCAATTGCACTTTTCTTCAATGGAGGATCTTGTAATTCCTTAACGCTCCTTAAAGTCACGGCACTAGCATTCTCAAGAGGATTAATTGGTTGTGAAGGTAGGCTCTTAGATCCTTGGGGTTTGAGCTGATTTACTTCGAAGGCAAGTTGTCCCATTTGTCTTTCAAGGCTTTGAATGCTAGTTTGAGTGTCTTTTTGGAAGGCCATGGTATTTGCAGTTAAGGCTTTCATCATCTCTTCCAAAGTAGAATTGGATGTGATAGATTGCGAAGGATTGGGATCATTTTGGGGATTGACGTCGCAAAAACCGGGAGGATTTCTCTGAGGTTGGTTTTGGTTTTGACCTGAATTTAATCCTTGATTCCACCAGAAGTTTGGATGATATCTCCAGCCTTCATTGTAAATGTTTGAATAGGGATTGTACCTCCTTTGAGGTCTAGAGAAGTTTCCTGCAGCAATAACACTAACATCTTCTACATTAAAAAGGTAACGATCAGTAACATGTTCATAACTACAACAAGTATTGCAAGAATTGACAGGTGCACGAGTGCCAATGTTCATAGTTAAAAACTTTTCAAATAAATTGGTGATCTTATCCAGTTTTGCATCTGTAGAATTGACTTCACTGTCCTTCCTTGGAATGCTGTCCCTTATTCCTGTTATTCGAACAGAATATGTATGCTTGTCGAACAACTGTCAAGCATCTATTGGACGTTTTTCCAAAAGTGATCCTTGGCTAGTTGCATCTATCATCCCCCTATCCATATTATTGAGTCCTTCATAAAAATGTTGCATTAGATCGACTTCTGATATTTGATTATCAGGCAAAGTAGTTAACAACTTTTTAAACCTGAACCAATACTCATGAAACTTTTCATCCGGACCATGCCTAAAACCTGCAACATCTTTCTTAATAGATAAAACTCTAGAAGATGGAAAATATTTCCCAAGAAAAGTTCGCTTCATGGTTTCCCAATCAGCAATAGATCTAGGAGGCAATTCATATAACCAATCTCTAGCAAGTTCTTGCAGACTAAATGGAAAAGCATGTAACTTTATTACCTCTTTTGTGGTTCCACCTTGTTTCAATGTAGCACAAATAACATGAAAATCTTTGAGATGTCTGTGAGGATCATCTCCAGGCATCCCACGAAATACGGGTAATAATTGAAGAAAATTAGTGTGCAATTTAAAATTCTCATCAAAATCAGGAAAATCAATGGTCAAAGGATGGTCAGGAAATGTAGGTGCAGTTATTTCCTTAATGGTGAGCATATCAATGTTACCTCCAACCGCACCATTACCTCTATTGGCACCATTATTACCTGCGAGAATAATATTCTCAGGGGGAACTATTATTCCTCTACCATTATATCTATTACCTCCAGCCGCATTGTCTTTTTCTGCCATTGAAGACGATGAACTTGAATTGCTTGAGATTTCTGAAATTGGATTTTCGTAGACTATGATCTCAACTTGATAGTCCTTTTCGCTTCATAAATGCATCAACTAGGGAAATTTTCTGAAAATCTGTGGACAAGAAAAAGAAAAAATAAAAGATTAATTGGGAAGATTTAAACTTTAATAACAATTCCCCGGCAACGGTGCCAAAATTTGTTCATGCTTCATAATACAAACAAATTAAATCTATTTACCAAAACTAATGTAGTTAGGGCAAGTAAGGTCGAACCTACAAAGAATTGAATTTCAGTTTAAATAAAACCAATTAATAAGTAAAAAAAAAGGGGAAATTTTTAAAAGAGTTTATAAAATAAAATCTAACAAGGAATTTAAAAACTAATTTAAAAAGGAGAATATAGATGAGAAAGCCGTTAACAAGAAACAATCCATAGATCAATTGCTTTGGGATCAATCATTGATCAAAAAACACAATTAAGTAGTTGATTTTAGAATTTGTCTTAGCTCTCAAATTCCTATCCTTTAAATAGATCCACTTCTCATAGTGAGAAATGAAATCCCTAATTTAATCAATTAAACTTACGTCGTAGCGAACTATAAATTTAATCAACTAAATTGCATAAGCATGAAGGCATCACCAACGTCAAATTACATAAACAAAGTAGCTTTAATTCGTACAATTTGATTCATACAATTCTCTATTGTCAAATAAAGTTGTTAGCCGAACCGAATTTAAACAATAGTTGCTACCTGTGGATTTATCAGCCTTAGCAATAATATTTAAACCCTAACAATATAATCATGCAAATTAATCTAGGTGATCAGGCTAAATCAATAAACATAATTAATAAGATAAAAATAAGAATTACGCAAATTAATCTAAGTGATCAGGCTAAATCAATAAACATAATTAATAAGATAAAAATAAGAATTGCACAAATACTTAATAATAAAGATCAAATCTTTATAAGAAAAACAAACCAAATCTCATAACTCCATATCAACATAACCTACTTCATATTCTTATTAACAAAAGAGAACTACTCACAAGATATGATTAATAAAACAAAAAAATACATAAGACAAAAAGAAGAGAAAATCTGTCCTTTGTCTTCGGAACTCCTCGGAATATCAATCTTGAATTATGTGTAAAAGACTATAAAAAATGACCTATTTATAGGAGTCGAGACTCCTACAAATAAGTAGTTACCTAAAAGGATGCTAATAATAAAATAGTAACTTATTACGAAACGAAGTAGTTCCTAAAATATAATCAAATCTTAATAAAACTAAAAATCTTCGCTGCAGTCAACGCCACTAGTCAAAGCTATCTGGCGCCGGATGTCCTGTTTTCATGATCTGGACGATTTTCCAGTAGGAATCCAGTGCGGTGTCCGACCTGCTGTCCAGTGCCGGATGTGTGGTCAGGTGCCCTATCTGGTGCCGGATGGCTCCTGGTGTGCACCCGCTGCTCCGTTCAACTTGGTGATTTCTTGAGCCTTTTTCAAGCAAATGTTCCTACAAATAAAAATCAAGCATAGGGAAGGAAAATACATCTAAAACGACATAATTAAGCTAAGTTATGTAAGATAACGACATAAAAAGAACATAAAATTTTGCATAATTATGTACAAATCAATAATGCTGGCGAATTTTCTTCCCACGCCTTTAATGATTATTGTATGTCCATTGGGATAAGAGTTAAACACTCTCCTGTGCATGTTCATATCCAAAATGGTCTTGCGAAATCATTAATCAAAAGGCTTCAATTAATTGTAAGACCATTACTTATGAGGTCAAAACTCCCAATTACTGTTTGGGGTCATGCTATTTTGCATGCAGTAGCACTAATTCGAATCAGAACAACAAGTTATCTTGAATATTCCCCCTTACAATTGGTGTTTGGTCAAGCACCAAATATTTCATATCTAAGAATCTTTGGATGTGCTATATATGTCCCAATTGCTCCACAACAACGAACTAAGATGGGACCTCAAAAAAGATTAGGAATATATGTTGGGTATGAATCTCCATCTATTATTAAATATTTAGAGTCATCAACTGGGGATTTGTTTATAGCTCGATTCGCTAATTGTCATTTTGTCAAATCAGTTTTGCCAACATTAGGGGAAGATAAGACACAACTGGAAAAGAATATACGTTGGAAGGAATTATCACTGTCTTATTTTGATCCTCGTACAAAAGAATGTAAACTGGAAGTTCAGAAAATTATCCACTTACAAAATTTAGCAAATCAACTACCAGATGCATTTACTAACCTAAAGAAAGTAACTAAGTCACATGTACCAGCAGCAAATGCTCCTTGTAAACTTGTTGTCCCTAAAGGACAACCTCTTGTTGCTAATGAGACAATGACACGCCTGAAGCTTGGTTGACCAGTCGATTCCAAAGATAAAAATCCTCGAAGAAGGAAAGGAGCAAAGTATCAAAATGGCCAAGTCAAGAAAATAATAACTCTTGACGAGTCTTTGAAATTAGACATGACTAATATTAGAACTCCAGAGAAGACTCAGGTACCTGAAATTTATGAAGATGAGGAGATCTCAATAGATTATGTCATGTCCGGCACAGTATGGAACCAATCAAAAATCAATGTCGATGATGTTTTCGCATTTAATGTAGCGCTACATATGATGAATGATAAAGAGAATCATGAACCACAGTCTATTGAGGAATGTGGTCGGAGAAATGATTGGACAAAATGGAAAGACGCAATGAATCAAGAGTTAAAATCTCTTGTAAAACGAGAAGTTTTTGGACTTGTCGTCTGTACACCTAAAGGTGCAAAATCAGTTGGATATAAATGGGTTTTTATGTGAAAATGAAATGAAAAAGGTAAAATCATAAGATACAAAGCACGTTTAATTACACAAGGATTCTCACAAAGATCTGGGACTGATTATGAAGAGATATATTCTCCTATGGTGGATGCAACTACATTTCGATATATTATACATCTGGCAGTACATGAAAAACTTGATTTGCATCTTTTGGATGTTGTTATATCTTATTTGTATAGTTCACTTGATAGTGACATCTACATGAAACCCCTGAAGGATTTAAATTGTCCGAAGCATGTAATTTAGGTTCTCGAGAACAATATTCCATTAAATTAAATCGATCTCTTTATGGCTTAAAACAATCTGGGTGCATGTGGTATTATCACCTTAGTGAATATTTGTTGAAGGAAGGTTATAAAAATAATTAAGTGTGCCCATGCGTTTTTATAAAGAGATCTGGATTTGAGTTTGTTATAATTGTAGTTTATGTTGATCTTCTATATATAATTAGAATTCCTGAAGAGCTTTCAAAGGCAATTGAATGCTTAAAGAAATAATTTGAAATGAGAGATCTTGGAAAGAAAAAATTTTGTCTTGGATTGCAAATTGAGCTCTTAAGCACCCCAATGGTTGTAAGGTCACTTAAAGTTGGTAAAGATCCTTTTCAACCTCTTTAAAATAGTGAAAAGTTCTTAAGTTCTTAAATACCTTTATTTGAGTGCAATTGGAGCACTAATGTATCTCGCTAGTTATACTGACCTGATATATCATTTACAATCAATTTATTAGTGAAATATAGTTCTAATCCTACCCAAAGGCATTGGAATGGGGTAAAACATATACTTCGTTATCTACAAGGAACAAAGAATATGGGTTTATATTTTCTTACATAACCAAAATAGATTTAATTGGTTTTGCAGATGCAGGATTTTTATATGACCCTCATCATTGTCGATCCCAAACGGGCTATGTGTTCCTAAGTGGAGGTAATGTTATTTCATGGCGCTCCATGAAACAAACCATTGCTGCTACTTTTTCTAATCATGCAGAACTTTTGGCAATTCATGAGACTAGTCAAGCATGTGTGTGGCTCAGATCTGTGATTCAATATGTACGAGGTGCCTGTGGCTTATCTTTAGAAGAGAATGCATCCACACCTTTATTTGAAGACAATGCTGCATGTATTACTCAACTTAAGGAATTATTTATCAAAGATGATCACACGAAACATATCTCACCAAAGTTTTGGTTCACATGACTTACAAAAGAATGGTGTAGTACTTATTCAGCAGATTCGCTCAAGTGAGAACGTGGCAGATTTATTTACCATATCACTACCTACTTCAACTTTCAAGAAGTTAATTCATAATATTGGATTACGACAGCTCAAGGATCTCAATTGATATATTAATGAGGGGGAGTGAAAGAGTTGCACTCTTTTTTCCTTTGCCATGGTTTTGTCCCACTGGGTTTTCTGGCAAGGTTTTTAATGAGGCAACATTTTATGCACAACAAAAGATATTTTCTAAAGTAATAAATATCCAAGGGGGACTGTTATGAATTCAATGAATTAAATGAATGTTCATTCACCTTCCATGTCCATTAGGTTTCCAAAATACATTCATCCTCCCATGTCGATTAAGTTTCCAATGTATATACATTCAATGTAACTCTCATCCTACTCCATCTATAAAAGGAAAAGGTGTATTGTGATGATAGTAAGTAGAGAAATCAAAGTTACTACTTCTCCTCCTTATTTCTTTCTCTAATCGTTTTGTTACTTATACTTTTCATATATTTTCCAACAACTCATATATTTCATATTAAAAATAAAATATTTATTTATCTATCTATATCATTTACATTTAAGCTTGATTAGGGGTACATGAATACACACTTTTTTCTTGTTCTGCTTTCTTGAATAAACAAACAAACACTATAATAAAATTGATTAATGAAACCAAATGTTGAAGAAAAATAGCCGAAAAATCCTATCCTTTAAATGGATTTTAGAATTTGTCTTAACTCCTTTAAATGGACCTACTTCTCGTAGCGAGAAATAAAATCCCTAATTTAATTAATTAAACTTACGTCGCAGAAAACTATAAATTTAATCAATTAAATGGCATAAGTATGAAGGCATCACCAACGTCAAATTACATAAACAAAGTAGATTTTATTCATGCAATTTGATTCATACAATTCTCTAAGGCCAAATAAAGTTGCTAGCGAAACCAAATTTAAACAATAGTTGGTACATGTAGGTTTATCAATCTTAGTGATAATATTTAAACCCTAGTAATATAATTAAGCAAATTAATCTAGGTGATCAAGCTAAATCAATAAACATAATTAATAAGATGAAAACAAGAATTGCACAAATACTTAATAATAAATATCAAATCTTTATAAGAAAAACAAGCCAAATCTCATAACCCCATATCAAAATAACCTACTTCATGTTCTTGTTAACAAAAGAGGACTACTCACAAGACATGATTAATAAAACCAAAAAATACATAAGAAAAGAGAAAGAGAAAATCTGCCCTTTGTCTTCCGAAATCCTCACGAGATCAATCTTGAATTGTGTGTCTAAGACTATGAAAAAGAACCTATTTATAGGAGTAGAAACTTCTTACAAGATAAGTAGTAACCTAAAAGGATTCTAATAATAACATAGAAACCTAATATAAAAAGAAGTTGTTTAGGAAAAATAAGCAAATCCTAATTAAATTGAAAGTCTTTGCCGCGGTTAACACAACGGTCAAAGCCATCGATCAACGATGTCCGGCTCCAGCTAGGGCTGTCCGGCGCTGGATGACCTGTTTCAAAATCTGGGCAATTTTCCAGTAAAGATCCAGTGCGGCGTCTGGCGATCTGTCCGACTCCGGATATGCAGTCAGGTGCATTGTCTGGCACCGGATGGCTTGCTGGCGCACCTGTTGCTCTGTTTTATCACACCATGATCTGTTCTGGACAAGATTTTCGTGCCAACTTGGTACTTCCTCGAGCCTTTTTCAACCAAATATTCCTACAAATAAAAATCAAGCATAACAAAGTAAAATATATCTAACAAGGATATAAAATTTAGCATAATTATGTACAAATACATCTAAAATTTAGCATAGTGAAGTAACTTAATTACGTTGATAACGACATAAAAAGAGTATAAAATTTAGCATAATTATGTACAAATCATGAAGAAAATTAGATTATGAGTTTTTTTTTTAATAAAATAAATAAACTTCAAATTTATAGAGTCCAAGAAATCTATCAAAAAAAAGTTCAATTAAATCTATCCATCTAAAAGATTAAATGGATGAAATTACTCTTAATTAATTAAATTTTCTATAAATAAAAAAGGTATAATTTTAAAATTTTAATATGCAAAATGCCTAATTGAGAGTTTTCAAAACTTATAAGGACTATAATGAAATTAATCCTATATACGAAGTATTCCTACTATCTGCATTCAAATGTGAAATGTCCCACACGCACAGCTGTCTCGTCTCGTGTGTGGATCATTAGATAATGATTTTTTTAACACATTAAATTATTATTTTTATTTTCAATTTTATACTTTACACAATGATTATTATTGTTTCCTGTGTATTACCTGAATTTTTATAATAAAGTCAAAAGGATTTTTTATAATTAACTTTAAAATATTTATTGTAGGTATATCTTTTAAAAGAAAGTAGATAAATATAGAGATTAAAAAATTATTTTGGATAATATAAAAAATTATAAGAGTTTCGTTGATTATATATATAAGTTTAAAAAAGATATTAATTTTTAATTGATGAAAAAATATTAATTTTTGATTGGTGAGGGGTAACCATGCATGTTGGGATAATTATTAAATATTATTGAAAAAAAAAGAATTTACATAAAGTCTAGTTTATAAATTAGTTGTAAAATCAATAATAAATCAATAGTAAAAATTGTACTTAATGAATTCATGAGTTTAGATTAGAAAAATATTTGTCTATCTTTTTAAAGTAATATGGATAAATAAAAATTTTGGAAAATAAAATTTTCTTATAATAATAAAGCTAAATCACAAGAATTCATTGATTTTTTCTTTTATATAATCTGAATTTTAAAAATTATGATAATTTGTACGGGTGGTGGATCACACATTGATTTACTTTTTTAGATACAATATATTTTTTTATTATTATACACTAAGGATAATTCAAAGTAATAATAATATTTCTTGGTGTAAAAAAATTCATTTCAATGCTACTGAAAGTTTTTTCAAAAAAAAATTCATTCAACTTATTTAAGATAACATATTGTTAAATAACATTTGAAAAATAACAGCACAAAGAAGTGAACTTAATATAAAATATAATTGGAAAATATCTATAATAAACCATCATATGAAATTTAAAAAGAATTTTATTAACTATTATGAATATAATTAATTGAATTTTTCTAAAAAATAATTGAAAATTACACATAAATATTTCTTATTTTTTAATTTTAGAAAATATGTTAATTTGAACAGGTAGTACATTAATTTACCTTTTGTAAGTACATTTATTATTTTTATTATTTTATACTTTATCAGCGATTATTAATGTCTTCTCACTTATTGCTTTTAATGACATTAATTTACCTATTTTAGATACATTTTTTCAATAATATAATAAAAAAACATATTATTGATAATTCAAAATTATTATTAATGACATGTTAATTTTTTTTTTCAGTTAAGTTTTTATTTTAATTTATTATATACCTAAGGATAAATCAAAGATGAATTTTTTAAAAAGAATTTTTATATTTTTATCGAATTGTTTACAAAATAAAAGGATAATAATAGTTTTAATTAAATAAACATTTAATAAATTCAATTAATTATATTGTTAATAAAATTGATTAAATATTAATTTTTTTTAATAAATATAAATCTTTGTATTCTTAACAAATTATTTGTAAAATTAAAAAGATAATAATATTTTAATACAATATTTATTTAATTTAATTTATAAGAATAAAAAATCCATTCAACTTATTTAAGTAAATACTGATAACATATTAATAAATAATATTTTGAAATATAATCAAAATAAAAGAATTTACATATAATATAAATTTATCAATATCAATAATAATTCATAATGAGATTTAAAACTGTATTAACTAATATGAATTTAATTATTTGAAGCAATCTAAAAGGTAACGAATATGAATATAAAATATTTTATTTATGAAAAAATAATTATTAATAATACAAAAAAATAAGAAAAAGAATATATTATGAATTTTTGTTTTAAAATATATTAATTTAGACAGGTGATGAGTAATCCTTTGAATTACTTTTCTCACTTTCTCATGCATCGCTTGGATATTATATTAGTATATACTTAAAGCAAACTCCCAAATTTTCAAAAGGCCATTTAGCCAAAATGATCGTTCATATTTGAGCCAAAACATTGTTGGATCCATTTTGTTTTTTTTTTTCAGCCATTACGGCTTCATATGAATTTACGGACAGCCATTAAGATCCTCACTACCCAATATCGACCATTTCACGGCGACGCCAATCACATAACAAACATGTAAGAAATTTTTAGCGGTTAAATAATCCTTACACTTTAAACAATTAAAAAAATTTTAAAAAATGCAATAGAATCATCCTTGTTTAAGTAAACCGATTATTTTACTGAATTTTTTTTTTCTTCTTAAGATTAAAGTGCAAGGATGATTTTATCCCTAAAAATTTTTCACAAGTTTGTTATGTGACCAATGCTGCCATGAAAATGGTTGGAATGTGAACCTTAATGGCTACCCGTAAATTAATATGAGACCTTAATGGCTGTCCATAAATAAGACTTTAATGGCTGAAAAACAATATAAAGGATCCAATAATATTTTGATCCAATCATTTGGATCATTTTGGCTAGTCCTTTTCAAAAACTTCAATTTTTTCATTGATTCTAACCTTTCAAGCATGATTTTTTGGACCAAACCAAATCGACAGTTCGACCAACCGAATTGAAAATCAAACCTATGATCGGTTTGATTTGAGTGAAAGAATCGAAAAAGATGAAAATCGTCCTCTATTGTTCGAACTGCATTGAATTGACGGGTTCAACGGATTAACCGTTGGATCGGTCGGCTATTGACTAAATTGGCCGATCTCCTTAAAAAAAATTTTTGAAACTGAATTCATAAAATTATAAACTTCGGAGACTGAATTGATAAATAAACAAACAGCTCCTAATTTTGACCTAAGCCTTCTGGTTTTTTTTTCAATTTTTCTCTTCTTCTCTCCGCGTTCCACCCGACGACGACGACCCTGCTGTCTGCTCGACTTCTGCTCTCCGCCTCCGGCGGCTTCTGCTTGACTCCGTTTCAGCACCGGCAGCATCTCCAACTCCGGTCCTTGGATAAAACAGAGACGGATGGGGGAACGAGCAAAGACAGCAGATGAGACTGAGAATTCTGTGGGTGGTTGAAGGTTTAGATGGATGATGTGAAGGACGTGAAGGGAACCATGGACGAGGAGTGAGTTGAAATGGACGCAGTGTGATTTGTTTGACACGTTTCGTCTTGTGGTTGGGTATTTGGAAGACTGGATGGACCTCGGGCTCTGGGCCTTAGGTCCTGCTAAAATGCTGCAGATTTTTTTTTTCCCTTTTTCTTAAAAGAAAATCCATGAAGGAGATTTTTATTATTATTATTTTTTTTCCTTTCTCATTTTGTAGTCCACGAATATCTTTTTCTTAATAGTTAGCAATAATGTAACACTATTCATGTGGTTTATTTTAAAGTACTTAAGTAAATGCAAGATTTTAAGTGAAAAAATATATGTATTTTTATAAAAAATAAAATTATAATGTAATCTAATATGATTCTATATCGCCGTGTATGAACTAAATTTATATTACAATTTTCCATTTTCTTTAAGACATATATAAATTATCAAAAAATTAAATTGGTAAGCATTTTAATCCTTATGTTAAAGTCGAATTTGTACATTAAGCATTACAACACATGAGCCACTAATGTTTGATGTTGAAGTTAGAATTGAAAACCCTACTAATCCAAATGTTGATAATAATGGAAGTTGTCTTAAACACCTTTGAAAATTTGTAACTTTTTAAAGTTGTAATAATTTATAATGACTTTATCTTGTAATGATTAATGTGATGAGATTGGTAATAACTTTATCATTTTCAATTATGTAATATGGATTTGTGTATGTTTTTTATTTATGTTGTTTAGAATTTGGATTTTAACTTGCAAGTTCAAAGTTTTAAGATTTTCCATATTAAGGATTCTTGATTTCAATGAAAGCTGAGATTATGATAAGTTTATTTTTATAAATACTTTATATTTATAGGTTTATGGGTTTTTATGATTAGTTATAAACTAATCCTAAATCATCTCATGTTCTTTTCATTTATTTTATTTATATATATATTGTTAATTTGAAAATAAATTATATTATTTTGATATATTTCAATCTATAAAATAAATATTTTTTAATTATTAAATTAATCAGATCAATTACGGTTCAATTGCAATTGAACCATTGAATTTTGAATCAGTAACTTCTCCGGTTCGATGATCGATTTGGTTCTGAAAACATTTTTATCAGGCATGCCACACACAAATGTTTTTTTAAAAAATTTCTTTGATTAAAAAATTCAATAAATTATATAACAAAACTTTCAAGATAAATGAATTCACCTAACCATTTTGTTTTTCAAAATAAATAAATAAATGAATTCACCTGACCTTTTCGTTTTTCAAAAAATAATTAAATGAATTATATATCAAAGGATGAGTCTATGTAAAGAGATTTTTCATATTCCTATATTGTTATAAATATTATATTTTTAAAAGATAAAACCAAATATCAAATATAATATATATTATCATATATAATAAATAATAAATATGTCTGTCTATTATCTATATGTAAAGCAAATTCTCAAAATTAAGAAAATCTGTACTTTTTTCTGATCATATAAGTCTTTGAAGTCATGAAATATATTTATCTGTTAAATCAGGAATTGAATAGCCCCTTATCCCTTGCTAAAATTGAATTCATTTTTTTTTTCTTTTGGGGTTACCCATTATAATCACGTGCATTTGTTAAAGTATAACAAAATAAAGCCTAATCTATCTATCTTTTATATATATGTAAAGAAAGCTCCCAAGCAATGATAAAACCTCATTTTTTTACATTCTCTTGGTTTAAGTCACATGTCAAAGCTTTTTTTTTTCTTCTTAAAATAAAAATTAAAAATTAAAAAAAAATCTAATTATAGATACATACATATATATTTTTATATTACATCCCTTATTAATTTCCATTTAAACATAATGAATGAAAAAAAAAATTATAATATGATAAAGATTTAATGAATTTATTCATATTAATTTAATGGTTTTTTTAAAGGTAATAACAATTATATTATATTATTTTTTAGATTTAAAATATTCAATAAATTCAAAAGGATAATTATCTATTTATCTCCTTCAATTTAACAAAATAAAGTCTAATATGATGAAAATGAGATTGCATAAGTTTTTGGAAGTATTATTAATAAAAATAATAAAATTCCATTATTAGCTATATTATTAAGGAAAGTTAATTTAATAAAAAATATATATAATTAACAATATTATTATAAAAATATTAAAAATATATTAATTCAGTTTTTTGGGAAAATCACCTTTTTTTTTTAAAGTTTTAATTTAATTTAATTGAAAAAACTCCAAAATCTTTTGATGTCTTCTTCAACGCCGAAGTCTTTGGTCTGACTGAGTTATTATATTATGTTGTCCTGACTGATCCGAGGGTAATTCCAGGAATACAGCAATGGCTCACGTTTATGATAACTGGGAAAGGTTGGTGCAAGCCGTGTTGCATGAAGAAAAGCTCCGTCGTGAAGCTCTTAGGAGCTTCAGTAGGCTTTCCCTTTCCTCATTTTCTTCATCTTCTCGTTCTTCCTCTTTTCGGCAGGAAGGGTTTCAGAATTCAGGGAAAATAATCTCTAATGGGCACAAGGACTATGATTTGTTGCTCAATCTCCAACAGGGTATTAGGTAAGGTCTCCTGATTAAGAATATATACTTGGATTTTTTGGGGGGTTTTTTTCTGCTCTGATGATCATTGTGGAATTTCTGTAGATATTCCGTTGGTAAATTGTCTTCTGGGGTGTTGAGGGAGCTTATGCCCAAGGACTTTGAACCAATGGAGAAGTTCTTGATGAGGTTTCAAACCCAAGGGTCCAAGGAATTAGGCTATTTCCAGTGCGAGGATTATTGTCCAATGTTGTTCAAGTACTAATTCTCTGCTGGATTTGGTTATTTTTTATGTTTCTTGTAGTAGCTATTGTACTGATTTTCCATCGTTGATATTTCAAATCATGGGATTTACAGTAAACACAATTTCAGCTCCGTTTATTGGACTTAGATATGAATATGGCATTCTAATATTGGTTACCAATCAGATCTGATATCTTTTCTTTATTTTTCTTTTTTGTGTTGGGGTTGGTTTTGTTATGGCTATCATTTAGGAATTTGAGGCAGATATTCAAAGTTGACAATGGGGATTTCATTCTTTCTACCTGTGGTGGTGATTATCTAAGAGAGCTATCATCTTCTGGAAAGAGTAGAAGTTTCTTTTACTTGACCAGTGATAATAGGTTTATGATACAAAGGTTGAAGAAATCTGAAATTAAGGTTAGTTAACTATACCCTTTGATTTGAGTCATCTCAAATTGGTAATGGTCTGTTTGTAATTAGACATAGTTACTAGAATTAGGTTGTCTCTTGCTCACTTGGACTAGCTATCTTGTAGACAATCATTTGCATTGAATCACTGAGATTTAGTAATCTGTTTTGTCAGGTACTCATTAGGATGCTTCCACTTTATTATGAACATGTTCATAAGTTTGAGAACTCACTTGTTACAAAGTTTTATGGTGCCTATTGTGTTAAACAATTTGGCGGCGAGAAGGTAGTGTAAGCGGTACATGATGTGCTTCAAGAACTCATATTCTTGAGTTATGGTTCAATCTTCAATAATTGTCCCATAT
>JAOXNR010031851.1:0-22498 GCA_028571225.1 Parsonsia alboflavescens | reverse complement strand
TCTCGATAATATCAAGAGACAGATCTGCAGTTCCAGACATCAAGAAAGGTATGTATCATTCTCATGTAATTTTTTTTAGGAATTTGGATTTGGATCTCGTTTCTCTGTAGATTCGAGATTAGATTTCCCTTCACCTCCCAGGTCGCCTCTAATGTTGGAAGATTGTTCCAATGAACGAGAAACTAGACTACAGCATGATTGTGATGTTTAATCAAGTTGCAATCCAAAATACTAAGTGGTTCCAAGAGAAGCTTTCAATCCCTCTAAACAGCATGTAGTTCAATTTGCACAACCAAACGTTGCTCAATGCTTTTCTTCAATAAACTTGCATGAAAGATATTGTGAATGTGTGAATGAAGTGGTAAGTGGAGCCCGAAAGCCACTTTACGATAGGGGCCATAAAATCAAGCAGCCAACTTGGGATTCTTATGGTGAGCTACCGCGTGTTGCCGATAAGGCTATAATTTGAGAAAAACCCAGTCCCCAACCTCAAAAGACCTCTCTGTTCTCTTCTTATTAGAATATTCTTTCATCCTGTTAGCAGCTTTTGCTAAATTATCCTTGAGAAGATGATTGAGTTTATGTAGTTCCTGCAGAAACTGTTATGCTTCTGAATGGATACCTTCAACCTCTAATAATCCTTCACTAAGATAAGAGGATTGTCGCCCAAATAAAGCCTCAAACGAGTCATATGGATGTTGGAATGATGGGAGGTGTTGTACCACCACTGAGGAAAGGATAGATACTCGGCCCAATGATGTGGTTTATAACCAGCAAACAGATGAAGATATGTCTCAACACATTGATTTACTTGCTCAGTTTGGCCATTTGTTTGAGGGTGGTATGCGGAACTTAAATTGAGCTACACACTAGAATTCTTGAACAACTCCTTCCAGAATTGGCTAGAGAAAACAACATCCCAATCACTGATGATAGTTTTAGGTAACCCATGGATCTTAAAAACATTATCCGTAAAGAGAATAGCAACATAAACAGCAGAAAAAGGATGGGAAAGAGCTATGAAGTGGCCAAATTTAGAAAAATGATCCACCACCACTAGAATTCCGTCCAACTTGGGTAACCACTCCACAAAATCCATACTAATATGAGTGAATGCTTGATGAGGAACATCCAGTGGTTGCAACAATCCAGGATATGCTATATGTTCTAATTTATACCTTTGACAAATATCACATTGTTGAATGATTTCCTCAAACTCATGCTTCATATTAGGCCAATAAAAGATTTTCTTTCCCCATTGGAAGCTCACCAATGCCTCTAAAGGTCCTCCTTGATTTGTTGAAAAGAATTCTTGCACAAGTTTCTCCCTTAATTGGCCTAAACTACCCACACACAGTTTGCATTAGTAGCAGAGCAATCCTTGTTGAAGGGAAAAGTGGTCCCCCAACTGTAGGTCAATACTAAGTCATTCCAACATAGACGGTGCAAACTTAGCCTCCTGGTAACTTTCCAGCACTTCTTCCATCCATTTTGGAATAGCTGTGGACATCGCTATTAATTCACCTTGCCTTGAGAGTGCATCAGTAGCCTTATTCTCTGGCCCCTTTTTGTAGTGAATTTCATAATCCAATGCCTTCAATTTGCCTAACTGTTTATGTTGAGTGGTTGTAGTAATTTTCTGATTGAGAAGGAACTTCAAGCTAGTTTGTTTAATAATGAAGCGAGTTCCTTCCAGATAAGGTCTCCACTTAGTAATGACAGTAGTTAGAGCATGAAGTTCTTTCTCATAGGTAGAAAGACTTTGAGCTCTTTACCCCAAAGCTTTGCTGAAAAATGCAATAGGTCTGTGCACTTGCATAAGTACAGTGCCAATACCCTAATCAGAAACAATAGTTTCTATCACAAATACCTTGGAAAAATCAGGTATCACCAACACCGGAGCACTAACCATGGCCATCTTTAAGTGTTCGATAACCAATCCACCCAATACTAAATCACTTCCACCTAACTTAAGAACCCCAAGATCATGTTGAAAGTCAATCCCCTGCATTTTCCACTTCAACTGTTCACATTGTCTCCTGCATAGTAACTTCCTCCCATTTTCCACAATAATAAGGTAAGGTTTGGTGATCTCAGTCTTCAGTTCCAATTCCCTAGTCAAAGCCTCATCAATAAAGTTGTGTGTACTGTCACTGTCAACAAAGACAGATATAGTTCCTCATTTCAATTCCGCTTGAATTTTGATTGTGTTATGTGATATCTCCCCCTCGATTGCGTTTAAGGATATGCACATGGCCTCATCGTTAGAGATGCCATGAAGGGCTGGGGCCCATGGGCCAGGCCCTAGCCATGTTATAAAAGGACTGGGCTAGGCTGGGTATTTGAAGGCCCTTAAGAAACAGGGCCTAGCTAGGCTGAGCCCTTTGAATTTAAGGTTGGGTTGGCCCAAGGGCTATTTTTTTAATTAATGATTAATTTATTATTAATTCAATAATAACCTTCCCAATTTCCCAAATCTTCCAGTCTCCCAGATTCTTCTTCACTTTTCGGCTCTTCTCTTCTTGTCTAGTTGTCTTCATTATTCAATTCATTCATTTGAATCATCTCTTTGAATCCTTATATTTTCTTCATTTTATCTAATTATCTTGCTAAAGCATCTCACCATAGTCACCGACGGCAGCAGCCTCTCCTTTATTCTTCTTCTTTTTTATTCATCTTCTTTCCTGAGCATCTCCTTTATTCAGTCACCGGCAATCTTTTCCTCAGTTCGGTCTAACAGGTGGCAATCTCTTACCTCAGTTTAGCTAAAAAAGAAGTCAAAAGTCAAAATTTAGAAGCTCAACCAGCTTAGTTTAGAGACCATTCCCGTTAACACCGTACTTAGGCTTCATTGTTCTTTTATAAGCTTGATTTCCCATTCTAGAGATTTGATTTGGAGATTTGCTTGTCTTGTAATAGTCTACAGAACAACATTTTGAATTTTGAAACCATAGTTTATATTGCTATTAGTGGGTTTGCATATAAAATTATTATTTTCATAGGAGATGAATATTGAGGCTGAGAATAATATAGATCATAATGCTAAAGATATAGAGATTTTGAGGGAAAATCCATATACAAAAACTACTTCCAATTCTATTGATCCTAATAGTAATGAGAAAAACTACTAATCTTAAATTGCAGGTCTCCTAATCAGCGTCAAATGATTTTGGATTTAGAAGGCAAAGCTAAGATTGCTAAATTTAACCCTAAATTGACACGTGATCTTGTGGCTCAGGCTGTAATTAAGCATGATTTACCATATTCTTTTGTTGAATACGATATGATTAGAGCTGTGTTTAAGTCTTTAAATCCTGATTTTGTGGCGATGTCCAGAAACACAGTTAAGTCAAAAGTTCGAAAAAGTCCATCTAAGAGAAGAGGAGAAGTTGAAAGAATTGATGGCTAAGATTCCGAATAGGATTTGTTTTACTTCTGTTTTGTGGACAACCTCTACATCTGAGAGTTATATCTATTTGACTGCTCATTTTGTCAATGAAAATTGGAAATTGTGTTGTAAAATACTTAATTTTTCTCGTATGCTTCCTCCACATATAGGTGATGAATTGGCTGCTACTATGTTTAGCTGCTTGGAGGAATGGCGATTTGAGAAAAGAGTGTTCTCTATTACATTGGATGCTTTTTCCAATGATTGCATGCAAGGTATTTTAAAAATTCAGTTTCGTTTACAAAGTAGTTTGTTGTGTAAGGGTGAGTTCATTCATATACATTGTTGTGCGCATATTTTAAATCTTATTGTTAAAGATGGTTTAAAAGTGGTTGATGATGCTTTGTATAAAATCAGAGAGAGTGAAATACGTAAAGGGTTTAGATGGAAGGATGAAAAGGTTTAAAGAATGTGTTCAACAGGTTGGAATTGAGGTGAGTGTTGGCCTGCAATTAGACGGGGCAACTAGATGGAACTCAACCTATTTGATGCTTGAAAGTGCTATAAAGTATGAGAAAGCTTTTGAAGCCCTCCAGGTTGTGGATAGATCTTACAACTACAATCCAAGTGAGGAGGAATGGGCTAGAGGAAAGGTAATTTGTAATGTCTTGAAGCCTTTTTATGAGATTACTATTTTGATGTCAGTTACTTCTTACTCTACTTCAAACTTGTATTTGATGCAAGTTTTTAAAATTAAATCCTTGATTTTAGCACATTTGGATAGAGAGGATGAGGTTATAAAATGTATGGCTTTGGAAATGAGGATAAAATTTGATAAATATTGGAGGGATTATACTTAAATACTTGCGATTGGGTTGTTCTTGATCCAAGGTACAAGTTACATTTTGTAAAGTTTTGTTACCTAAAGATTGATTCTTCTACATGGAATGAGAAGGTAAAAATTTTATGTAGATCAACAAATGCATCTTCAAATGGTACAAGCATTTTATGTAGTTCAAAGCAAATGATTATAAAAAGTGATGATGACTTACTAAATGAGGTTAGTTTTTGTTCTTGTTTATATATTTTTGTATATAAATTTTTTAAAAAGTTTTTTTATTTGATAGCAGTCAACTTTACATGCATTTCTTTGTGTCCTTAAAAAATTTAGGAGCTCAAAGAATTCCAAGAGGAAGGCATATCAACTGTTGGTGAATCTGAATTGGACATATATTTGGAGGAGACAAGGCTGGATTTTGATGCTTTTCGGAGTTTGGATGCACTTACTTATTGGAAGGATAATACAAAACATTTCCCTGATCTTTCTATAATGGCACGAGATGTATTGAGTATTCCAATCACTACTGTGGCATCTGAATCTACTTTTGGCCTTGGCGGACATGTTCTAACAAAATTCAGAAGTTCCCTTCTTCATGTACATGTTCAAATGCTTGTTTGCATAAAGAATTGGTTGCATGGGTATACCTTGGCTCCTAATGGTAGTGATTCACTTTTTTTTTTCCTTTGATTATTAACTTAATATTATAACTTACAAATATATTCTTTTTTTCTTTTATGCAGATGAGAGTGATGATGATGAAAGTCTTGCAATCCCAATAATTTTACCACCACAATCTTTTGTGGATGCCATTGAAGGATGAAGACTTTGATTCTTGATTTGTGATTGTAATTTGAATTCTAATTATTTTGAAGGGTTGTAACTTGAACTAAATTTATGTTATGTTTTTTGAACTTCTAGACTTGTTTCTCCTATTCAAACTTCAACACTTGTTTGTTCTCCTTTAATTTTTTTGATCCTGATTGTAGTTTGGTTACAGTTTTTATGTGGAACTAACTATCTAGGATTGCAAAGTCTTGTTAATAGCCAGTCTTGTTATTCTGTCAATTTTGTTGCTCATCTGTTTCTTCATCTCTCTACCTCTCATTCCCATCTAGCCATGGAAAGACTGCACAGGTAAATACTGATCAGTAGACCTTTTTTCTAATGTTGATCAGTAGGCCTTTTTTTTGGTCATTTCTTTGTACAGGTAAATATCACCACATTGCTTCCATCTTATGCACAATTCTCATTAGTTTGCAGCAGTAGCAATAGTCAAAGTGAAAGGATTCTCACTCATTTTTGCAACGGCCAAGTAGAACAAGTACTAGGTTTGGATTTGTGAAAGTTGTAAATGTAATTTTAGCTTTACTTAGTAGTAAATTCCAATTCTAATTCTATTGTTCTTTGGTGATCTGATCAGAAACCAAAGCTGCATGAAGTCTAAAAAGGTTGATGTATAAATAAAATAGAGAAGAAACCATCATGATTGACTGCTGCCTGCTGCAGGCGCTTTTGCTTGAATCTCAATTGTGACTTATGCTCAGTGTGCAGACATAGAAATATGTCGTTCTACTACCAGAAAAGACTGGAACTTTTCATCTCTTTTGCTTACCTAATTGTTTCTTAGAATCCTTGTCTCACCATTTTGTTGATCGATAAATTTTCCTCTCTTATTGATGTCTAATAAAGCTTTCAATTGATAAAGCTTCTGAAATCAAAACTAGAACTTAATTAAAACCTATTTGTATGATTATGGTCTTAGGTGGATGATGAAGCAGACTTTGCAGAGAGTATGAAGTATGGCAAGGTTTGTTTTCTCTATGCAGTTGTATTTGATTATACTATGAACTCGGTGGACATTCAGTCTTATGCACATGTATATTTAAAATATGGTTAATTGGATAATATCTTGTTTTCTTTGAATATAGAACTTTGAGGAGAATGAATTCTGTGTTGACTTTGAAAGCTCTGATGGTTATGGCTTTTTCTAGTCAGAAACAAGTGAAAGTTTGTGCAGAAAATTGAAGTAGCCAGCTCCTTTTCCTTTCCCTCGATTTCTGATGTCATAGTTAGTAGATTTCATGTAGAATTTAGAATTGTCTTTGCATTGTACTATAAGGTTCATTAGCCTGACATAGATTACTAGTGGAGAATAATCTGTTGTTTCTTGTTCCAATTTGATTTGCCAATCTAAGAAATGACATCCCTTTTATTGAAACAAAGTTTAGTGCTGGAAAACCATTAAGTAAGAGTTGGGGTAATGAAAGAATATAAAAAGTCAAAAGCTTGAAGTTATCTTTTGGCAATGAGAGCCTTGTAATTGATATATTGGATTTACTGGGAGTTCATGCCTAATTCCTAATGTATTATTTTGTTTCTCACAATGAAGGGCATTCTACAATTTATACCTTTCGTGAAGATTTTCTCTTTTAATACTTTAGTGAAATTCACTTCAAATTTCGACGACAAGGCTACTCATTGAAGTAGTTGAGACTATCATTGAAAGTTTAAGTTCACGAAGGGGTGAGTGTTTCTTGCGCTAGATAATCTGCCCCAAACTTTCATTTAAAATATACATTGCACTTGTGCCTGTGTCTATTTATGTATCCAGTTATACATGTAAAGTTACATGCAGTCTGTTTAAGAAATGTTAATCTTTGAAATGATGTTAGTTTCTTAAGTTACAATATGCTGGAAGAATTTTAAGTCACAAAAGAGAGGAGTGCATGTAGTGCCTCCTAGATAACTAATCACTACCTTACTTGGATGGTGCTTTTGGGAGGCTCAAGGATGTTCTTTAAGTGGTTCTATACATCACATATTTGGTTTTCTTTTCTCCTCCATTTTTTCTTTCATCTATTTTTTATGCCAAGGTTTATAGCTACTACTTACTACTCACTACTCGAGTAGCTAGCATGATTAATGCTATTATATAGATTTTGAATTGGATTCAGAAGCACTTGTAAAAATCTAAATTACTTATACTTCCTTAATAGAACTTCATGATCATTTGCTTAGTTACATAGATATTTTCAAAAGAGTATCTGACCACGCCAAGCATATGATTTGAAACTTAAGCAAAAGTTTCAGCAACACAAACCTTTATCAAGCATATCACCATGACTTGGTACAAAACCAGCTTCTCACCTTTCTTAATTTCTTATGGATTGTTTTTGAAAAGCTTCTAATAGTAGTTAGACAGCCGTGGAATGTCTTGGATAGCTGTAAGTGAAAGAAGGATACATTGTAGACTAAGCTCAACTGCTAGTTACTTGCTTGACAAGGTGCTTCTCTTTAGAAGTCGAACAGAAGGATGAGTTGAGTTGTGTGGTAAAGTAGGGTAGCAAAACTTGGTACCCAGTTGCTAGACAGAGCCAAGTAGGCTTGTTAGGATTAGCTAAATTAAAATAAGTGAGCTTTTGCCGGCACTTTTGTTCTTGTGATGCTCTTTTTCATTTGTTGTCTTCTTCTCCAGAGATTATAAGCATCTCAATTTTCATAATCTCCTCAGAGAGTATTCTTTCTAAGATCCTTATATATATATATATCTTTTTATATAATTTTTATATATAGGGATTTGCTATGATAGGCTACCTCACCCACAAATGCGTGCACGACTATTAAATTCTAGATGGTGAAACGTTAGTTATTTTCCTCTCCATCTGTCCTACTATTATTCTCTCTACAATCTAGGCAGCAAGAGACCCAAATACCTCATACCCCCTTCTACCTTTGCAATTATTCATTGTCACCATCCCCAATGGAGAAGGAAGCATGATTGGAGACTCACAAATATCTAGCTTTGATGAGTTTAAAATTACACAAGAATAAGTTGAATTGTTTGCCTTCCTGCCAGATTCCTTTCCACTTTGTTGGAATTGGAGTCATTCCATCATCTTTAAAGGTTGGACTTTCTAGCCATATACCACCATTTAGGAAATCAATAGTGTGTTGTGTGAAGCAAATTTCCACTGCCTCCCGAGCTGCTCTTTCTTTCTCTCTCATCCAACCCATCACTCTTCATAATGTGATCTCAAATTTGGAAGGAATTCATCATTCATCAAATCCAAAATTTCGTTCACTTCAATTCATGATTCCCCAAGACTTCATGCAAGAGCTTCAAGCTAGAACCATTGGACAATTGTCTTCCAATATGATCTAATGGATTGAGTCCTATCAACTCAACTCAATTATTTTAACCAAGCATTGAGAACCCTAAAATTTAACTAAAAACTCTAGAAGAGCTCTAAGCTACACTCTCGGTTGGAGTAACTTGAATCCATATGGAATTCATTCAAATTTCTGAAAAGTGTTTTTAGAGTTAATTGTTGAAATGCAAATACAAATGAGGGTCCATTTATAGGCTCCGCCCCAATTAAGATTAGGGACTTAATTAGCCACCTTAAGCTAACTTAAAACATAAAGAAAGCAACTAACAATAAGTGGAAAAGTCCAACCACAGTCAAGACTACAAAGCTGTAAAAATAGAGGATTAAAACTGAAATTTTCTGGCAGAATTTCGGCCAACTGTCCAGCCCAACTTCCAAGGCTTGTTTCCTTGATTGTTCACTCCTCCTTGATGTCTTCTATCATCCACAAGTTGAGCTCTTTCCTTGATTCATCTTCCATTGACGGTTGTGCTTCAAACATTATAGTAAAGTCTAGCATTTCTTCTCTTCCTTGCACAAATGTGATTAATGTTTTTCTTAACTTAGTTGCTCTAGCTCTTGTGATAAGACCAATTGGTATTATAGGCAATGGATCACCATCATTCCCCCTCACCTCGAAAGGATTCTTCCTCGAATCGGCTTCATCTACATCAAAAGGTGAAAGGTCACTAACGTTAAATGTTGAACTTACATTATACTTACTTTGGAGATCCACTTTGTAGGCATTGTCATTGATCTTTTCTATGATTTGGAATGTTCCATCACCTCTTAGTTCAAGTTTACTCTTTCGAAATTGAGGAAACCTTTCCTCTCTCAAATAAATCCAAACTCAATCACCAACATTGAACTTCATCTCCTTTCTTCTTTTGTTGTGTTGTTTGGCATATCTTTGGGTTTGCATTTGGATGTTTTCCCTTGCTTTGGCATGCAGCTTTTTAATCATTTCAGAATTCCTTTGGCCATCAAAACTTCGTATTTCGGTCAAGGGCAAAGGAATCAAGTCTAGAGGTGTCAAAGGGTTAATGCCATAAACCATTTCAAAAGAAGAATAGTGAGTAGAAGAATGTACACATCTATTATAAGCAAATTCAATGAAAGGTAAACATTATTCCCATGATTTTAAGTTCTTTTTTATTATGGTTCTAAGGAATGTTCCTAAAGTTCTATTCACTACTTCCATTTGGCCATTCGTTTGAGGGTGACATGTAGTGGAAAAACACAATTTCGTGCCCAACCAACCCAAAGCACTTTCCAAAAATAACTCAAGAACTTGGTATCCCTATCACTAACAATAGTTCTAGGAATTCCATGCAATCTAACCACTTCTTTGAAGAACAAGTTTGCTACATTATGTGCATCATCAACCTTTGAACAAGCAATAAAGTGTGCCATCTTGGAAAATCTATCAACAACCGTAAGGATTGAATCGTTACCTCTCCCAAACCTAGGTAGGCCGAGTACAAAATCCATAGAAACATGCTCCAAAGGTGCATGAGGAATAGGTAAAAGCATGTAGAGTCCATGTGGTTTTATAGTAGACTTAGCTTTCTTACAAACAATGCATGATTCACACACGTTAATTACATCTCTCTTCATATGAGGCCAATAAAAATGTCCCTTAAGAGTATCTAAAGTCTTTGAAATGCCAAAATGTCCCATTAAACCTCCCTCATGACTTTCAACAACTAACAACTTTCTTAGAGAACATTTAGGCACACACAATTTGTCTTCTCTGAATAAAAAACTATCATGCAAATAATGCTTGTCATAAGCCCCTTTCCCCCAAACAACAAAGATGTTCTTGAAGTCATCATCCTCTTCATAAAGTTTTTTAATAAATTCAAATCCAAGCAACTTAGCATCAAGAGTAGTAAATAAGGAATACCTTCTTGATAGAGCATCCGCTACCACATTTTCTTTACCTTTCTTGTATTGTATGATGTAGGGAAACATCTCTATGAATTCCACCCACTTTGCACCCCTTTTGCTGGACTTTGATTGACCCTTCAAGTACTCATGATTGGAATGAATAACAAACTCCTTGGCTATAAGTCGTGTTGCCAATGCTGCAAGGCCCTAACCAAAGCAAATAATTCTTTGTCATATGTAGAGTAGTTCAAATGAGCTCTATTTAACTTCTCACTAAAGTAAGAAATTGGTTTCTTTTCTTGCATCAAAACAGTCCCAATTCCCACCCCCAAAGCATCACACTCAATCTCAAACACTTTGGAAAACTCGGGTAAGTAAAGAATAGGTGCACTAGCAAGTTTTGTCTTAAGCAGTTGAAAGGCACTCTCTTGTTCACTTTACTATCTAAACTTCACTTTGGACCTAATAATTTTAGTTAAGGGAGCTGCAATGGTACTGAAATTAGGCACAAATTGTTTATAGAATGATACAAGACCATGAAAGCTTCCTACCTCACTAGCACTTTTTGGTGTTGGCCAATCTATGATGGCCCCTACCTTTTCTTCATCAACACGTATTCCTTGAGATGACACAATATAACCAAGAAATACAACTTGAGGTAAACAAAATGAACATTTCTTCAAGTTAGCATAGAGCTTTTCACGTCTAAGAATAGAAAAAACTAGCCTCAAGTGACTAGCATGTCCATGTATACTCTTGCTATACACCAAAATATCAACAAAGTAGATTACCACAAATTTGCCTATGCAATCCCTAAGAAAATGATTCATCCATCTCATGAATATGCTAGGTGCATTTGTGAGTCCAAAGGGCATTACAAGCCACTCATATAATCCATGTTTTGTTTTAAAGGTGGTTTCCCATTCATCCACTTCTTTCATGCTAATTTGGTGATAGCCACTTTTTAAATCAATCTTAGAAAAGCATGTAATACCACTTAATTCATCAAGCATGTCATCTAAACGAGGGATAGGAAGGTGATACTTTACAGTAATTTTGTTGATTGATCGACAATCAACACACATTTTCCACGTTCCATCCTTCTTGGGTACAAGTAAAACTGGCACCGCACAAGTGCTTATACTCTCCCTAACATAGCCTTTGGAAAGGAGCTCTTCCACTTATCTTTATAACTCCTTAGTCTCCTCTGGATTGTCCTATAGGCTGCTTTGTTAGGCAATGGAGCTCCCGGAATTAAATCTATTTGATGCTCAATCCCTCTCATTGGTGGTAATGCTTGTGGAAGTTCTTCTAGAACGACATCTTCAAATTCCTTCAAGATAGAACAAACTTCACTAGTGTGTTAGTGTCATCATAAAAAATAGTAGATACCAATGATTGTTTATACATAAGTAAGACCAAAGGCTTGAAGCTCATACAAGCACTCTTCACCTCTCTTTCTTTTGCATAAAAGCTCATTTTCTCTCTATTTTTCCTCTCGGTTTCTCCCTTTTTCTTGCCACTCTCTTTTTTGTCCAACTTTGCTGCCTTCTCTCCAGATTTTTTAACCCTTCCCTTCTCAGTTTTTTTTCCCATCAATCTCTCGGCTTTCTCTCATTGTCTCTGTTTTCTTTTTCTTCATAAAATTCTTTCATTCTCTCAAAAATTTTTCTTTGATCTATGTAAGCTTCATGAGGCTTTAAAGGGCTCAAATGTATCTTCCTTCCATCAAATTCCAAAGTATGTTTGTTCTTGAAACCATCATATATCACCTTCCTATCATATTGTTATGGTCTACCAAGTAACAAGTGTGTTGCTTGCATAGGCACCCCATCACAAAGCATCTCATCATGGTACTTTCCCATAGAAAATGAGACTCTCACGTGCTTTCCAACCTTCATTTCACCACTATCATTCAACCATTGAAGCTTCTATGGTTTAGGATGGTGTATGCAAGGCAATTGCATCTTTTCAACCAAGTAGGAACTTGCAACATTAACACAACTACCGCTATCCACGATGACACTACAATAATGTCCTTCTATCAAGCATCTCGTATGGAATAAATTTTCCCTTTGCAAGTGCTCCTCCTCACTAGCTTGTGTGCTAAGCATACATTTGCTCATAAACTCCATTATTTTAATAGAATTCCTCTCCTAGCTCTTCACCTTCAGCCTCGCCTTCCTCCTATTCTCCTTCACTAGCCGATTCTACCAAGCCTTTGTTGTTCAAGATGATGTTCCTCTTATTAGGACATTGGTTGGCATAATGTCCAAAACCTTGGCATTTATGGCACTTAACATCTCTAGCCTTGTAGGGTGGAAGTTAACATTTTCCTTTGTGTCCTTGAGGTCACTTGTTCTCTTGAAACTTTGGCTTGAAACCATCCTCCTTTCCTGGAAATTTAAGAGCCATTTCAACTTTCTTGGGCCAAGTATTTGCAGGTTTGGAAGCTGAATTTCCATAACATTGTGAGCTGTAAGTTCTCCTACTTGAACTCCTATAGTTGTTCAATTGCTTTTCAATTTTGATGGCTATGTCCACCACATCTTGTAGTGATAGAATTGACAAATCTCCACCTTGTTGTCTATCTCCCTATTCAATCCACAAAAGAACTTGCAATTGTAGCTTTTTCATCCTCCTCAATGTTGATTCTCATCATGGCTAACTCCATTTCTTTGTAATACTCATCAACCCCCTTGGAACCTTGTTGAAGAGTTTTAAGTTTTTGGTAAAGCTCTCTATGATAATAAGCTGGAACAAATCTCTTTCTCATGACTGTTTTCAATTCATTCCAAGTAGTAATAGCCGATTCTCTAGCCTCCTCTTGGTGATCATCAATTGTTCTCACCAAGTAAATGCATAATCAGAAAATTCTACAATTGTTAGCTTCACTTTCTTGGCTTCCGGATAGTCATAGCAATCAAATACATGCTCAACTTTGCTCTCCCAAATTAGGTATACTTCCAAATCATATCCTCCCTTGAATGGTGGAATGGTTAGCTTAATGTTTCCCATGTTTGTATCTCTTCTCCTTAGCTCTCGGTAATCATTCTCATGTTGCGGTTCCTATTCTTCTTCTTCCTCATCAAATGCTTCATCAAAGTGTCGTTAAGTAACTCTTCCTCTTGGTTGTACCCTTTGCATATTACCTCCTCTTCCCCTGCCTCCTTGCTGAAACTGATTTCGGCCAACTCTTTCAAAGGCTGGTGGAGTGTGAGATGTGTTCACCCTCTCTTCAACTCTATTGATCCATGTACCAAGATCTTGTCCCATGGTTCCCATGTCCTTTCTAATTGATCCCGGCTCCAAAGACATCCTTTGTAAGACTTCATTTATAGAAAACATGGTAGCATTGTCCTCTCCCACATTAGAAGCAATTGATACACTTGCAACTTCTTTTGACATAATGGTAGATGCAATTCAAAAACCGATAGAAAATGTGTATAACCTCACACCACTCTTGTATGTCACTCTTAGATTGGATTTTTATTCACTCTAATGTGCTCCTGCCTTAGCCTTTTTCCTCTCTTATCTCTTCTTTAAGTTCTTAATGCAACTTCAAGAGTAGACAATGTCTTAACAAGGCAATCAACTCAAGCATCAACAAATCAAAACAAGTAGTTCATATCTTCCAACTTATAAGATTCAAATGGATAAGAGTTTCAAAGAAAATGGTCAATGAACACAAAGCAAATGGTCAAACACAAAGCAAATGATCACACACTTAGAATCCAATAAGAAATAGATGATAGGCAATCTAGCAAACACCTTGAGGACAAAGAAGTTGTGATCTAAAATTTCTGCAAATTCAGTTCTGTCAAGTGCCTCGAATTCACCATTCAACTTGCCAAATTGACAATTTAATGTAGTCTATCATTTCTCAAGCTCCTCCCAACAAGTTAAACATCATAACAATAGAATTCAACTTCAAAATTTGCATTCCAATCTCATTTGAATTTTTCTGGATTTTTTTTTTTTTTGACAGATTTTTAGATTCTCTGTTTTGGAGATCTTTGATCTCTCTTTTCTCTTCTTTCTTTTTTTTTTTTTTTTGTACTCTTTTCGATTTTGTTGAGAAGGGGAAGAAGTAGATTCACAAACAAATTGAATTGGCCTTGATATTCAGATGTAGGACACAATTCCACAATAGATCACAAGAAGAAAACTAGGATTAATGTAAGGAACAAACACAAAACACATAAGATCACATACATTTCAAAGAAACAACATGATCTTAACACTTAAACAAGAAAGCAAATAAAGGATAGGCAAACCTCTTGATCAATAAATCTAGGGCTCTGATATCAAAAGTTGATGTGATCTCAAATTTGGAATTAATTCATCATTCATCAAATCCTAAATTTCGACCACTTCAAGTCATCATTCCCTAGGACTTCATGCAAGAGATTCAAGCTAGTACCATTGACCAATTGTCTTCCAATATCATCTAATGGATTGAGTACCATCAACTTAACTCAATTATCATAACCAAGCATTGAGAACCCTAAAGTTTAACTAAGAACCCTAGAAGAGCTCTAAGCTACACTCTCGATTGGAGCAATTTGAATCCATATGGAATTCATTCAAATTTCTGAAAAGTGTTTTTAGAGTTAATTGTTGAAATGCAATACAAATGAGTGACTATTTATAGGCTCAGCCCCAATTAGGATTAGGGACTTAATTAGCCACCTTAAGCTAGCTTAAAACATAAAGAAAGCAACTAACAATAAGTGGAAAAGTCCAACTAAAGTCAAGATTACAAAGCTATAAAAACAAAGGACTAAAACTGAAATTTTCTGGTAGAATTTCGGCCAACTGTCTAGCCCGACTTCCAATGCTTCCCAAGGCTTGTTTCCTTGATTGTTCACTCCTCCTTGATGTCTTCTATCATCCACAAGTTGAGCTCTTTCCTTGATTCATCCTCCATTGACGGTTGTGCTTCAAACATTGTAGTAAAGTCTAGCATTTCTTCTCCTCCTTGCACAAATGTGATTAATGTTTTCCTAACTTAGTTGCTCTAGCTCTTATGATATGACAAGCTGGTATTATAGGAAATGGATCACCATCACTTCATGAAATTTCTTGCATTGTCTTTGTATTTTATCTATGTAAACCAATCCAGGATGGGGAGTGGAAAGATGGGAAGAGCTTCAGCATGACTAGCTCTGTTCACCATTTAAAATTAGAAGCTTGCGCCTAATTTAGGAGACAAGCTTTATGTATATGTATTTATATACATATATTATGCTAAGGTATGAAATCATATGCTGGGAAAGACTCATTTAAACACACCTATGTAACTGCGCAAATGGCTACGAAGCTCTATTATCAAAGAATAAGTAACTTAGATTTTTACACGTACCTCTAAATCCAATTCAAAATCTATATGATAGCATGAATAATATTATCTTCCTGCATAGTATCTATGAACGTAAACTTAAAAGCAAATGAAAGAATTAACCGCTTGAAAGAAAGAAAACCAACTATGCAATGTATAAAACCACTTGAAGAATTAACCACACTTAACATCTCAAAGGCACCATCCAAGTAATATAGTGATTTGTGATCCAGGAGGCACCAAATGCACCCCTCAAAGTTGTTACTAAAAATTCTTGTTATATATCGTATCTTAAGCAACTAACATTATTTTCAAGGATTGATATTTATTCAAAATATCTATACATAACCTCACATGTATACCCAAATATTTGCATTGACATGCGCAAGTTGCAATGTATATAAATCACGAAAGTTCAAGGCGGATTAGCTAGTGTGAAGAAAAACTCACCCTGCTTCCTAAACTAAAACTTTCAAGTCTCAATCAAACACCACTCCAGAAAAATTTCAAAGCTCCAATTAGCCGTTGACTAAGTTCCTTTGCAACATTCCTTTTCCACACTAAAAGACCCAAAAGAATTTCTAGTACATCACATACAACAAATCTCAAAGCTATTGCCTTTATTAAATTTTACTCACTAAAGTATGATTCTTATTGTGAATATAAATAGATACCAAGAAAACATATAAAATTTTAAAAAATAAAACCTCAATAAACAATGAATCAGACAGAACTAAACAAATAGATAAATAATTGAACATATACTGACATCCTTATCGTGAGCCTCAGGTTCCACATGAATCCCACGTCGAGAAATTGCAAATGAATCATCAACATCAGTCTTCTGCAATAAAGTTACAAACTTTCAAAATCCAAATAGTCAATATTAATGACTTACAGAACAAGAAACAAATTAAAAATACCTGGGGTTGGAGGTGAAGTTGAGATATAGTGTTATCCTTCAGTATAAAGGCCATTTTCCAAATGATAAAGAGAAGATGAGTATTAGAAAGGAACTAATTAATCTGGTGAGGATCTAATCTTTGGTCAGTTTTACATTTAGGTCCTCAACTTCTTCTTTTTCTTTTTTTTATTGCTCTGTTGATCCTCAAACAAATTATCGTTGGACAACTTGATCCTTCTAATCATATTTTTTGAAAACATTGAGTCAACAACCACTTGAATAAATTAATATGGGCAAATTTAGTACTATACCATTCAATTGGTTAGAAACAAATATTAATCAAAATCCTATTGAGCTAAATTTTGATTTTTGGCTCAACAAGAAATGAATTTAACTGTGGCACAATTGTGAATTTAGCCTAGAAAAATTTATGTTTATATTCATTTTTAACAAATTGAATAGTGTAATATTGAATTTGCTCCAGTTAATTTAATCAAGTGGTCATTAACTGTGCTTTCCGATGGTTTTTTTTAAAGAATAAGATTCGAATCACTAAATTGTTCAATAGTAATTTGTTCAAGGACCAATATGACTAAAAAGAAAGGTTAAGAACCACAACGTAAAACTGACCGAATGGTAGATCCTTAAACGTTTAATTACTCTTATTAGAAATAATAATATGATCAACACTGAATAAAATGTTTATAACCTTAATATCTATGAAAAAAATTTAAGGGATAACAAATTAAAAATTAAGGGACTATATCATAAGAAAGAGAGAGTACATTATTATTAAACATTTTCATAAAGAATATATAACAATTTAAAACCATTTATATTATTATTGAGTAATTGGATGTTTTAGATCTAACATTTGATTAATTTCACGCTTTTATCATTAACTCCTTTGTTTTTTAACTATGTTGGTCTTCAAATAAATTCTAATCATAGTCTTGAAAAAAATTAATAAAAAAGTTCAGTCGAGGACTGTCTAATCAAAGTAGCAGTGATAAATTCAGTATTACACTATTCAAATAGTTAGAAACAGGTATTATCTGAAATCTCGTTGACCTAAATGACAATTTTTGACTTAGCAAAAACATGGAATTTATTTGAATTGGAAACTTGAATTTAGATCATGAATATTTTAGTTAATATCCCTTTTTTGACCATTTGAATAGTGTAGCATCACATTTATCCCTGTTAATTTGGTCAAATGATCATTGACTTATTTATTTATTTATTTATTTTAAAAATATAATTAGAAGAATCAAGTTATCCAATCATAATTTGTATGAGAATCAACATGACAAAAGAAAAAAGAAAAGAAGTTAAAGACCAAGGCACTAAACTGACCACTTAAATCTTAAAACATTCAATTACACTATTATTATAATTGTTTAAAAATATTCATACATTTATTATATATAAGTGTAAAACAACAATTTCAATTCACTTAAAATTGATATACTTTAATATAAATTTAAAAAAATTACTTCTTTTGTCATTATTTATAACTCACTCACCGCCATTTCACTAAACTTAGATAATATGTATTTTTTAAAAATAATTTTATTTATGATTTTAATTAAAGAATAATGACTAAAAAATAATAGAAATAATACCAAAAAATTGATAAAATACAAATAAACTGGTACCTAATAAATAATGGTTGTTTTCACATTTACAGAATTTGAGTAGAAAGATTTCAACATTACCAAAATCTGTACAACATTTCAAAATTTATCCAACTCTAAAACTAACTTTTCACTCTATACCCATTTGACTTTTTCCTTTAAAAAGAAAACAAAACGAACCTTTATTCACTTTTATAATATAGTTACTATATTGCCCTCAACATTCAAAACAACTCAACTACCTCTACAGTTGTTGTAAAACCGAATTGAAGACCATATTGATGACGTTTCCTTGTTGAAATTTGAACCTGAAAGGAACTCATTCTCCCTGTTGAAGAAAAAAAATAGTCGGCACTTGGGTTTGGGAGAGGAATTGGTTTTTAACTTTTTTTTTCTTCACAAAATCAAGCTCGAGCAGTTCAGAATACATTTTGAGGTTTTTTTTTTTTTTTAATTCTTTGCTATTATGGTGTTTGATGATTGTGTTTTGATTCCTAAGTGCCACTGGGTTTTCTGGTCTGATGTTTTGTGTTGCTTGTTTGGTATAACGAAGGAAAGAAATAAAGTTGTTTGAGTTGAGTGTTTGAAGTACTGACTGACCTTCGAGAGATTTGGCTGACCTTCGGGGGTCTGTCCTACCTTCAGTAGTATAGGCTGACCTTCAAGCCCAGTTTATTTCTTTGGTTCAACCGACCTCCAGTTGATCCTTTAGACCTTCAAAGGATAATATCGACTTTCAGTTTTTTTTTTAAAAAAAGTTCAATAGACCATCCATAAGGTCAATTAGACCTTTGAAGGGATTTGACCTTCCACATGTTCACCTCAACCTTCAAGCATTTTTTTCCGATCTTTTTTATTCTTTCAAAAACCATGTAGACCCTTTTTTCTCTGCTTTCTTTTTTATAATAAAGATATTTTGCCCTTTTGCTTATTATTGGTTGTACATTTTCCTAAATTTATTTTTCTTTGGATTCTTGCAGAAATGGCTTTAATCAATATTATTCTTCACGATGGCTCTCCAAGTGGAAGGAAAAGTCCGATAGTCGTACCAGACGACATCAGTTATGAAGATTTTAGGATAACTATGGTAAGCTGCATGAAGATTGATTTAAACCAATTTGATGTACAAAGCTCATTTGCATCCAGATTACATAATGTAAGTACTAAATTATTGGAAATTGAAGATACATACGGGGTCAGGTTTTTGATAGGGGAACCTGATACTAAAATGGTGATCATTAACGAAATTCAAAGATTACATCAGTGTGGTGGTGATCATGCAATAGATGATTTTGTTAATGCATCCGGATGCGACATTCCTACCTGTAAACGATGAACTTGGGCCATCCGAAAATATTCGCATCGATGCTGATGTTGATGATTATGAAGAAGAATATATCTACAGTGTTGATGATGATGTCCCCGTTAACTTCGATAACGAGGTCAGACATGTAGTTCCTTTTGAACAATTTATACTGGACCCTTGTACTTAATTCACAGACATGGACTAGGGTGATGAACCAAAGGTGCATTATTCTGAAGATGAAACCATTCCACTTGTGGGTGAGATAGGGAAGGATTCAATTTTTAACAATAAGGATGAATTGACCACAGTATGAGGTCAATATTCGTTTGAGAATCAATTTTCCTATCTCTTGGTACCTTCGGATAAGGCAAGATTCGAGGCGCGATGCAGGAATAAAAAAGATTGCACCTTCATGATACGTGCATAGTGTAGAGCTGGATGCTAGATATGGGTGATTCACAAGTTTGTCCCGACTTACACTTGCATTCAAACTATATAGCAAAGCCAAAACAAAGATGTAAGTGCATCAACAATTGGTCATTTGTACGCTGGCAAAATCATCAGTGCGAATCACACCCCCAAAACTATGACTCAAGACATGGGTGAGAATTATGATGTGAAGGTAGGATAAACCAAAGCCTGGAGATCTTTACAGGATGTTAAGGAAATAGCTTATAGAACTTCAGAGGACTCACTAAGGCAGCTTCCAACATACTTCTACCTCTTGGAGTGTACAATGCTCGGCTTAATGACCAGCGCAGCATTGCCGAAGGAGCATTTTGTGAGGTCATTTTGTGCACTTGGTCCTTCGATCGAGGGATTCAAGTACATGAGACTCGTCATTGTCCTAGATGCAACACACTTGAAAAATGCACAAGAGGGCAAAATTTATGCAGCAGTCTGTGTGGATGGAAACGGACAAACTTTTCCACTTGCATTTGGATTTGGTGAAGAGGAGGGCAATGATGCGTGGGAAAGGTTCTTAAGAAGACTAAGAACTGCTTACAGATCATTCGATGATTTGGTAATTGTATCCGATTGACACAAAGGCATACTACACGTAGTGAGAAAAGTGTATCTCAAGGTTCCACATGAATTTTGTTTTCGACATTTGAAGGAAAACTTGAAGACAAAGTGCAAAGATCCTCGTGTTCCAGCGATTTTCAAAAATGCTGCATATGCCTATGATAAGCACAAATGCGACCACCACTTTGGGGAGATTCAATGTATACACCATCTGGTTCATCGATGGTTGAATGATGAGGTAGGGCGATCGGGGTTGGTCACGTGCTTATTGTCTGAAGAATCGCTACAACCAAATGATGAGCAATCTTGTGGAGTCCTTCAATGAAGCGACCAAGAAAGCTCAGAAATTGTCGATTACACCCGCTCAAGAGTTTTATAGGGGTATGTGTCAGAGTTAGTTTCAATAAACGTTGAGAAGTAGCTGCTATAATGCTTGCTATTATTACCAAATGTGCTATGGAACGGATTGAGGCGAAAGCTGTTTTGGCTGACCAACAAATTCAGCGTACTACATCCAGTCGAGCTAGGGAGGAGTATATCGTCTATAATCCCCCATGAGAAGCAAATGTTGTTGTGGATATGATTCGGAGGACTCGTGGATATCAGATATAGGATGTAAAAGGAATTTCATGTAAACATGCCATTGCTGTTGCCAGGTATTGAAGAACTTTCGTATAATTTAAACAGATGTTCTAGACAGCCGAACCGACCTTACGGCTGGCTGAGTAGACCTTCCGTAAGGTAGGTTCGACCTTCTAGAACTTCTCTATTGTTTCGAAAATAAAGTTAAAATCATAATCCCAATTTTTTTTTCTCATCTTTAATTCGTTATTGGGAAATTGGTGATCACGGCTATTCTCTATTCCATGGAAATTCATTTTGACATAGAAATATTGAGGAAGGCATATGTACCTTCGATATAGCCTGCTCCATTGTCTTCAACTTTGAATAGAATTGCAAGTTTGGAAGATGTGGCTGTGAATGCATCGTTTGCAAGAAGGGAGGTAGGAAGACCACAAGAAGGTCGGTTAATCTCGAAGTGAACAATTTCGACTGAAGAAAGCAAAGAAAAGGACACAATTGAACAACTTGTCCAAGAGCAGCCACAAAAGCCCTACCACCTGAAGTAGAGGTTCCATTATCGAATGATGATGCTCAAGAAGGGCACCCATCTACTAGGAGATCTACCCAACAATCTTGGGTTTCTAGACAAACGTTGGAAGTAACAATTGAAAAGGGAGTGTTTGTTAATGTTAATGTAAGTGTCGCCCATGAGAGTGTGGATGTTTTTGAAGGTGATTTTTGTGTTGAGATGACTCATGACTTGTAATTGATTTTCATATTCTTACTGGTTTGTAATATTTTCATTTATCCTACCATATGTTTTTTTATTTTTCTCGGCCATATTTCTTCTTTTTCTTCTGCAGTAATGAAATTGGGGGCAAAAAAATTATGATAAACAATTGGGGAGGTGAGTATTCGGTTTGGAAATGGGAAACTGGCTTTTGACGATTGAAATTGTGGAAGGTCAGAATGATTTGGTGGAAGGTGGGGATTATATTCCGAAGGTCGAAGCAAGACTTTCAAAGGTGAAATTGGCCAAGTCCTTTCATCGACCTTCGATGATAATACTGACCTTCAAATCATTAGAACGACCTTCAAATCATTAGACTGACCTTCCACCATTTCAAACAGCCAAAAGCTTTTGTCTCATTTCCAAACTCATATCTCACCTCCCCATTTGTTTCGGTAGCTATTTTGCATCTGAGGCATGTCAGTGTCACTATTAAACCAGATTACGAGGAATGTCACTGTCATATATTCATGACTTGTAATTTTTTTTCATATTAGTAATTATTTTCACTTGTAATTATCTTCATATTTTTTTCATATTAGTAAATATTTCTTTCATATTATCTTTTCACTTGTTTTTTTTTTCATATTATTTTTAATTACACAATTTAAATAAAACAAGTAATATTTCATTTACATAATTTACACACTATCCCAAATATAT
>JAOXNR010031840.1:0-22498 GCA_028571225.1 Parsonsia alboflavescens | reverse complement strand
CATGGTCTACCAAGTAACAAGTGTGTTGCTTGCATAGGTACTATATCACAAAGCACCTCATCATGATATTTACCCATAGAGAATGAGATCCTTACTTGTTAGACAACCTTCTCTTCACCATTATCATTTGGCCCTTGAAGCTTGTATGGCTTTGGATGGTCTAAGCAAGGTAATTTCATCTTTTCAACCAAGTGTGAACCTACAACATTCACACAACTACCACTATCCACTATGACACTACAATAATGTCCGTGTATCAAGCATCCTGAATAGAATTTTCCAAGAACTTGCTTCACTTGTGTAGGACCAAATTCATCTCCTTGCCCTTCAACTTGAGGCACGGTTTCTTCCTCATCAAATTGTTGTTGGAGAACTCTTCCTCTTGGCTCACATTACCTCCCCTACCCCTGCCACCTTGCTGAAATTGATTTCGGCCAGCTCTAGGAGGGGCTAGTGGTGTGTCAAATGTGTTCACCCTCTCTTCAACTCTATTGATCTTTGCACTCATGGTTCCCATGTCATTCCTAATTGATCCCATCTCCAAGGACATCTTTTGTAAGACTTCATTTGTAGAAGACATGGCAGCATAATCCTCTCCCACATTAGAAACAATTGATGCACTTGCAACTTCTTTTGACATAATGGATCTTCTAATCAACATGCTGAAATAAAAATTGTGTATAACCTCTCACCACTAGTGTATCATTCTTAAATTGGCTTTTTCTTCACTTTAATGTGCTCACCCCTTAGCCTTTTTCCTCCCTTAGCTCTTCTTCAAGTTCTTAATGCAACTACTAGAGTAGACAATGACTTAACAAGGCAATCAACTCAAGCATCAAAACTAAAAACAAGTGGCTCATACTTTCCAACTTATAAGAACCAAAGAGATAAGAATTTCAAAGAAAATGGTCATTGAACACAAAGTAGATGATCAACACTTAGAATCAAACAAGAAATAGATGAAGGGCAATGTAGCAAACACCTTGAGGACAAAGAACTTGTGTTCAAGTTTTTCGGGAATTTTTGGCTCGACAAGTGTCCCAAATTAACAATTCAAGTTGGCAATTAGACAAATCTATGAAGCATATCGTATCTCAAACTCTTCCCAACATGTTAAACATCAAAACAATGGCATTCCACTTCATAATTTTCAGTCGAACTTTTGGCACTTTTTCTGGAATCCTTCTTTTTTTTACAGCTTTTTCTGGTTTTCACTTTGGAGATCTTTGATCTCTCTTTTCTCTTCTTTCTTTGTTTTTGTACTCTTTTCGATTTTGCTGAGAAGGGGGAAGAATTAGATTTACAAACAAATGGAATTGGCCTTGATTTTTAGATTTAGGACACAATTCCACAAAGATCACAAGAAGAAACAAAGATTAATATAAGGATCAAATACAAAAACAAATTTAGATCTCAGATTTAAACAAGAAAGCAAATAGAGATAGGCAAACCTTTTGATGAATAGCCTAAGCTCTGATACCAAAAGATGATGTGAATTCTTGAGTCATGCTGGAATTTCAACATCCATCTATCCAAACCCAAGATCACTCATAATCTGAAATTTTGCCAAGACTTCAACAAGAGATTCAAGCTAGTGACTAATGACCATGATTGTCTTCCACTATAATCTATTAGTTTGGATTTCTTCAACCAAAATCAATTAAACTAGCCAAACATTGATAAACCCTAAAGTTTTACTAACAACCTTAGACGAGCCCTAGCAACTCTCCGTCAAGTAACCCATTTGAATCCATTTGGAATCATCAAATTTCTGAAAAGTGTTTGTCAAGTTAATTGTTCTAATACAATACAAATGATGGACTATTTATGGGCTAAGCCCAAAATATGATTTGGGACTTAATTTGGTCTCTTAAGCTAACTTAAAACATAAAGATAGCAGCTAACAATAAGTGAAAAAGTCCAACTAAAGTCAAGATAACTAAGGCTGTAAAACAGAGGACCAAAATAAAAAATTTTTGGCAGATTTCACCAATCTGTCCAGCTCATGCAGCCACACTTCCAAGGCTTCGAATGGCTTGATTTCTTGCTTAATCACTTGATGTAATCTATCATCGATATATTGAACTCTTTCCTTGGTTCAACCTCCATTGATGGTTGTGCTTCAAACAAAGTTGCAAAGTCCAGCATAGTCTCAACACATTTGCTAAAAGTTTCAACCTTGTTCATTCAATTTCCAACCTTGCAGTGTCTTCTAATCCCCTATATATGTCTTCATACTTGAATACATTACAACTTTCTTCAACTTGCCAATCATCTTCTAGCATAACGTCTTCAATCTTGCCTAGAACGTCAAGTTTTCCTTCATGGTCTAGCTTCAATACCAACCTTGCTACTTTCATCCTCAAACTTCCATGCTGATACTTGAAATATTAATCTTTGTACATGAACTCCCAATCATTATTAATATCATCTTCAATCTCCAACAAGTCTTTCTTCATTCTTTATCTTCCAACCTTGTATTTGAAATACAAGTTCTTGTACATAAACTCCTTTATTCCATAAGCATCTTCATATGAGATCTTCCATGAATTATCCCATGCCATGTATGCTCCTTGATCTCCATCAGGAAGCAACTGCAGGATTCTTATACCTTTGTTTCCTAGATGCCTACAATGGTTATCCTCAAATCCAAATGGCAAAGGAAGATGAGGTGAAAACTTCCTTTGTAACACCATAGGGATTATTTTGTTACATGAGAATCCCATTTAGGTTAAAAAATGTTGGTGCGGATTTTCAAGATATGAGTAATTGAGTGTTCTTTCAACTGTTGGGCCTCAACATGGAAGCTTACGTAGACGGTTTGATTATTAAATCTGCAACCAGCGACAATTCTTTGCAAATAAAAAGGAAAGTTTCAAGACAATGGCGTAGTATGGGTTGAAGTTGAACCCCCAAAAGTGCTCATTCGGGGTAGAAATAGGGAAATTTTTGGTGAACATGGTTTCTTGAAGGGAAATTGAAGTAAACCCTGCAAAAATCCATTTAGGTCCAGAGGTTGACTAGAAGGGTTGCGGCCTTGGACCAATTCTTGTTAAAGACAGGAGAGAAGTCGTTGCCATCTATCAGGTAAATCGCAACCCAAAAAATTTTAAATGGACTCTAGAATGTTATGAAGCTTTTGCAAAGCTTAAACAGTCCTTGGGCTCTCCCATGATTCTATTTTCTTCCATTCTGACCGAAACGTAATATACTTATTTATCTATATCTTCGTATGCATTGAGTACGGTTTTATCCTCCCTATAGGGTTCAAGCCTAAAACTGGTATACTACATCAGCCATGTCCTCCAAGGATCCGAAACCAGATATCCCACTTTGGAAAAACATGCATTAGCTCTATTAGTTACGGCAAGAAAATTAAAACCCTACTTTCAAGCTCACTCCATAAAAGTACTAACAAATGCTCCTATCAGGCAAATACTTCACAAGCCAAATACGACTGGAAGACTTATGAAGTGGGCAATAGATCTTTCAGAATATGATATACAATATTCACCCTAGAAAGCCATAAAAGGTCAGGTGTTTTTAGATTTGTTCTTGAATGCACAGTGTCAAGATCTGATCAAAATCCAAAACTAAACTCTGAAAACCCTCCTCAGAATTGTTGGACGTGGCACACAAATGGATCGGCCGAAGGAGCTGGCTTCATGCTGATAAGTCCCTAAGGAACCAGGTTCGCTATGCTCTAAAATATAACTTTTCCATAAGCAACAATGAATCTAAATATGAGGCCTTTTTAGCAAGATTGAGAGTTGTGGAAAGCCTCCACATCCCGAATCTCATTGCCAAAACTGATTCATAGCTCTTAGCTGGACATGTTAATGGAGAGTACAAAACAAGAGAAGAGAACATGCAATAATATTTGGCTGAAAGACAAAAGTTCTTTCAGAAGATTTGATATAACAAAGTAGAACACGTATTGATCAAGAACAATGTTGAAGCTGAATTCCTTTCTAAGATGAATCAACACAAATGCAGGGAACGTGGATTGAGCCGTTGGAAAGGATGAGTATTGACCTTCCGCAGATCATGTATAATAAAGCCGAACCAACTTGGATAGCGCTGATACATCAATACATAGTTGATGGAACTCTACCCGAAGATCTAGTTGAAGCCAAAAAAGTTCAGACCACATCATCCTGATACATCATCATGGATGGACAACTTTTCAAGAGAGCCTATTCATGACCGTCACTCAAATGCATTACAAGTCAAAGGAAACTATGTGTTGAGGGAAGTGCATGAATTAATCTGCGGCTCTCATATTGAAGCCAGATCACTAGCCCGAAAGGTCATGAGAATGGGATATTTTTGGCCAAGTCTAGAGAAGGATGCGATCATAGTAGTAAAAACTCGCCAAAAATGCCAAATTCATGACAATGTACATCGTCTTCCAAGAATCGAGTTACATTCATTAAGCAATCCGATTCTGTTTCATCAATGGGGGATGGATCTCTTAGGACCCTTTCCTACGACATCTGTAGGAAGAAAGTTTTTAGTGGTTGTGGTAGATTATTTTATGAAATGGATTGAGGCACGAGTTTTGGCATCTATTACTACCCTAAAGGTGAAAGAGTTTTTTTTGGGAGGATGTTATTGTTCCGTTCGGAATACCCCAGATACTTATTACAGATAACGAAAAACAATTCAAAGCAAAAGAATTCCAAGACTTTTGTACCAAATAGAGAATTGATCACTGTTTCGCATCTGTAGGTCACCCACAAACCAATGGATTAGCAAACATATCAAACTGAATCATTCTCCAAGGTTTGAAGAAGAGACTCAGAGGGAAAATGGGTTTACGAATAGCACAATGTCTTTTGGTCATATCAGCAACTCAAAATGCCCGAACCAAAGAATCATCATTCAAGTTATGTTTCTGTGCAGATGCTCTAATCCCAGTGGAAATCAGAAGCTCTTCTCCTGTATCGACTCTTTCAATGCGGAATGGAATGATCAGAAGTTGGCCAAAAACTTGAACTTATTGGAAGCAATCCAAAATCGAGTTTCTTTTAAAGAAATGGTGTACAAGAAGAAGTTGGGAAGTTATTAAAACATGAAGGTTTCAGAGAAACAACTCAAAATCAGTTATTTGGTTCTCTGGAAAAATGAAGTAAGTCAACAAGACATAAATCGAAAACTAGATCCGACTTGAGAAGACCCGTATAGGATTGTGAAGGATAATTGGAATGGAAACTATGAATTGCAATACGTGGAAGGCAATGATGTGGCTAGAACCTGGAACGCAATGAATCTGAGAAATTTTGTGTAAGTCTTTTCATCTTTGTAAAACCGGTACACAATTCCAGATACATTCTGTAAAGTTATGGATTTGAAAATCCAATATATTTAATGAAATTAAATTTCAATGCAAATTTGTTACCTGCATTACTTTAATTTCATTCATGCCAGGAAAAGCATCACAATGAAATTCAAGCCCAGAACTTAAGCCGAATCCAAACATTGGCCAAAACTTAAGTTGAAAGGCCTCATTCGCATAAGGCCGATACATTGGTTGAATAGAAATGATTGGCCAATTCTTAAGTTTAAAGTTCAATTTTACACAAGATAGATACATATAGGCCGAATAGAAAACATTGGTCGAGTCCAATACATAGGCGGATTCTCATGTAGAAGTTCAAGAAAAACTTTAAAGGTTTCAGAGTTGTTACTCTCATTGCTTAAATTAATTTCATTTATGCTTTGGAAATCATCACAATGAAATTAAAACCGGAAAAAAAGTTTGTCATTCAATATATATGAAAAAGATATTACAAAAGATCCGGCATACAAAAATTAAACTAAACTGGTGCAATGCACCATCAAAGGAAAAAAACCTAAAAGAAATTACATTCGATTTGAATTTTCTGGATTTGGAGGAAGTTGTGATGAAGCTACAAGATTAAGCATAGCTTCTGAAGTCAAAAAACTGGTGGGATCAAACCCAGCCCCAGTTCCTTCAGCAACTTCATCTGTATCAGAATCCCAATGGGGGGAAGGGAAGGTGCAGCACATATCGAGAATCCGGAAGCCCACCTCCCAGGCAAAGGATAATCAGATGGATTCTCCATGAGCAATTCAATATCAACAGATGGTTGATATGGGATATTCTTCTCCTTTAAGTCATCTATCATTATTTCAAAGCCACCATTGAGCATGGTGAGAGACAGCCTCAACCACATATTACGAAACTTCTAATGTTTGAAGAAGTCCCCCAACACTTCTAATTCCATCGCAGGGTTTAAATTTTCCCTTCTATCTTCATGTTGCCTTTTCAAGGCATCCAGAGCTATTTCAAGTTTAACATTATCTTTGGTTCGAGCAGCTAGCTTGGCCGAAACCTCTTTGTCTTTAAGCTTGAGTTGTTGGACCTCTGTACTCTTCGTGGATAATTCATCCATTAAGATTCTTATCTCTTCGTTTGCTTTAGCTGCCCTACACTCAACTTCCGCAACCCTTTCATCCATAGATTTTCCCTTCACATCTAGTGCTTCGCATTCGACTTCTAGTTCTTTAGTACAACGATATAACTCAAAGTTGAACCTTGCAGATTGAAAAACAAACAAAAGATAAGGAACAATAGAAAATTGTGAAGTATCGATGAGGGAAAAATTGGCTAAAAGAAACAATGTTTGATACCTTGAAATTGCGAAGCATTGCACCTTAAGTCCTCCATTGGCAGAGAATGAACATTATCCTGCTCCTTCGGAGGCAACAAGTTTCGAAAGACCTCGAAGACCTTTGAGCTGCTGAATATTAGGTCGTTTTTCCGAACATTCCAGTTCGGAGCATATATTTGCCCTTTCTCTTCGACCACAATTTTCGAGTACCTCCATATCAACTGAAGTGCCTTGAACTCCCTTTTGCTTCTTCAACCTTTCCTCTTCAAGGTCATCCCATTTTTGTTTAAGAGTAGGATCACCCGCTGAAGGAATCACTAGGCCTTTGGCCCCTGGGGTTTCGGGCAACCCTTTCTTCTGTGTCGGCTTTGGCGATGACGGTCTTTTCTCAATTGTAGATGGCTTGGCAAGAACCTTCTTTGGGAGGGCAGCCTTTGATCCACTAGCTTTGCTTCCCCCAACTTTAGATGCGGCCTTCTTTGCCACATCATCTTTGTTGGCTGGATCATCTTTCTCTGCAAATTGACCCGAAACATAAAATAAACCAATCATACCAGCAATAAAACTATAAGATTTGTTAGTAAGGACTTCGGTGACTATCTCGGGAGTAGGCATCTTACCCAGAACAGTTTTCTTAGGCTTACTATACTTCATCAAAGATGCTCCCAAACTCTTTGCGAAGGATGTTCTTGCAATCAAACAAAATAGATAAAATGTGAGTCACACCTAGATAAAAACAATACTCAAAGAAACTAAATTAAATTCGGTTTGGTTACTGCTTTCGTTGAATCTCAATAGGTGCGAGCTCCAATGTTTGCCCACCTTCACCTCAAATCCGAACTATCATAGCTGTCTAGTTGGCAGGGCTAGCTATTATTTATAGACTTACGAGTGTTCCAAGGGAAAGATAACTCCCAGAAACTAGAATGCCTAACATAGAAATACTCATTTTTTCCACTCATGAAATGAGCTAGGACATTTTACCACTTCGGGAGTTCCCCTCTGTCGAATTGTAAAGAAGAACCCCCTTGTTTCAGGGAAATTCCGTTTTTGGCTGATATTAAAAAAAAGGACCTCCATAATTCTAGACTAAGGCTTGCACCACAAACCCTACTAAATAAAATCAGGGAAATAGTAAATTGGGACTCAATTGACCTAATTGAATCTTAAAAAATTTTAGAATGTCTAAAACCAAAGGGTGAAATGGAAACCTCAACCCTGCTCTAAACTCTATACTGAAATATGTGACACAGTCAGGAGGAGGCAGATGAATCCTATCATCCTCCCATGGAACATCAATTTCAAATTCGGCAGGAATGCCATATTCCTATCGAAACGCCCTCTAAATCCTCAAAGTTACTTGCCACTACTTGATATTGTGGCGTAAATGGGTTCTTCCCCTCATCGCACCCTAGTGGTGAATGATCGGGATGAGGGGTTATCCGTACCTGGATTAGACTCCCGGTACTTATTAGCTAGGTTATTATCATTCTCGTTACACCATAGGAAATCAATAATTATATCCCCTACCTCGTACTGGATAACATGAGTTAAATCTCCAGAAGTGGACATATTGCCAAACTCTCCAATCCTAATGACTTCATTAGATGCAGAAGTCGCATCATGAGAAACCTAAACCCTAGGTTTAACCCTATACCTCTTAACAATCACCGCAGATCTAACCTCTCCTATAACCTCCCGAAACAGAACTCTCCGATACAGTCTGAGATTCAGACAAAGCTGCACAACAAGTATGAAAAAGAAAGGATCAAAGTTGTAGAAAAACTCACACCACTGCTGCTGCTATCACAAAAAGAATAGTAGAAAGAAAAGATGCGGGGAAAGGGTATGACAGTTGGCAAAAGGTAAAGTGAAGATAAAATCAAAACTCACCTTTTTAACAAAAGAGACAAATGTCAAAATCACGCTTCTTTTTCTTTTCAAACCCACCTTTTTATTTGCCGTTTTTCAAAATCTTCCTTTTTGAAATAGAAAGCAAGCTCCTTTTCCATGGATGTGAATTTCAAGGCAATCTTAGCCATACACGTGGAAGTGACAACTAAATCCACTGACAGCCAACAGTGACACCTAACGGTCAAATCACATCATTATTCTGATGGTCAAACTATAAATACGACCAACACATATGTTCGGATTTAACACATTCGAATTACATTTGTCCGGATTTCATACATTCGGCTCACATATGTTCGGATTTAACACATTCGGATTACATTCGTCTGGATTTCACACATTTGGCTCAGATATGTTTAGATTTAACACATTCGAATTACATTCGTCCGGATTTCACACATTCGGCTTACATATGTTAGGATTTAACACATTCAAATTACATTCGTTCGAATTTCACACATTCGGCTCACATAGGTTTGGATTTAACACATTCGAATTTCATTCATCCGAATTTCACGCATTCGGCTCACATAAGTTTTGATTTAACACATTTGAATTATATCATAAAATTCAAAGACACAGATGCCGTAAAGGCAAAACCTTTCAGCCATACATCCATTTTTTTCAGTGGCCGAATCAAAGATTCGATCATCAGTTCATCCTTCGAATGGACAAAACACAGATGTGGCCTTAAAGGTAATACCTTTCGACCTTATAACAATCTTCTCAGTGGCCGAATCAAGGATTCAGTCATTAGTAAATTTTTAGGATAGATGAAACATAGATGTGGCTATAGAGGCAATACCTTTCGGCCATACATCCATCTTGTTGGTGGCCGAATCAAGGATTCAGTCATGAGTTCATCCTTTGGATGGATGAAACATAGATGTGGCCGTAAAGGTAATACCTTTAAGCCATTCATCCATATTCTCTGTAATCAAGGATTCGATCATGAGTCCATCTTTCGGATGGACGAAACACAGATGCAACCGTAAAGGCTATCCTTTCAGCCATGCATCCATCTTCATGGTGGCCGAATTAAGGACTTGGTCATTAGTCCATCCTTTGGATGGACGAAACTCAGATGTGGCCATAAAGGCAATGCCTTTGGACCATACATCCATCTTCTTGGTGGCCGAATCAAGGACTTGTTTTTTGGAGGGGCATATGCCATATCGGCAAAATTGCACAACACTCTTTTCAAACTTTTTTCCAAAAGGGCATTGGTGTATACCATACACCAAGGTCACTAATTTGACCTTGATAACTTGGTAATTAATTACAAATCAAATACTAAGATTAATCTATGTATTGGGAACTTTAATTTGATATGTTACACAAACTAAAAAGATTAATAACGAGTGAGAAATCTCATTCTAAAGATAGCTTGATCGAATGCACAATGCCAGTACTGTTCATCAGTCCGGCACTATTTATTACACATCCCACATCGAACTTTCAATGATTACCTGCATAGTCACAAGTCTATATAAGAAGGTAATAATTAACTACCAATGATTCATCACTTTTAGAGCCATAACCTACAACTCATATTTCCGCAGTGCTAAACAAGTTTCTAACTTCAGCATTGGAGGAGTTTTAGGATCACAATCGCAACTCTGACCAATTTTACTCTGCAAATTCCGAATTAGGTCTTCAACCCGCACCAAACTTACATTCATTGAAGTCATTTGAACTGAACAAACTTATCAACAACATCACAGATCAAGATTGTTGAATCAACACAACAAGGTCGTTAGCCATTCTGCAATTTTTCAGTGCATCTTTTAGTTTAATTCCTTTCCAAATGATGTTAAATTCTTGATGGGAATAACTAGAATATGATTTCAAGTTATAGTCTTTGGGAGATTTGAAGGTCGAACTTAGCGGAGATTCCCACGATAAAACCATAGAAATCCCACAAGAATGAAGGGGTATGTAGCAAGTGATGAAGGGTATCAAACCCTTTGGAATCTTCTTGTTGTACTGGCTTGCTTTTCCTGAATAAACTAACCCAAGATGCCTAATTCCTTTCTTTGTTAAGTTTTGGAAGGTATGTATTTTACATTTTTGTTGTCTGATATGCAGAGAATCTCAATTGCTACACTGCCATAATTGCCACAACAAGAGACCTTCAGGAACAGCTAAACCTAAACTTGAGGCACTCCCTTGCAATTGTAGATAACAAATTTCTGGAATTTGTTTGCTCTTGAAAGGTACATGGCTTTTTGTTTTAATGATAATGCATGGCTTTATTTCTACAACTCTTCGCGTGTTGATATGGATCTAAATTGATGGGTTGGTTGGGATTTTGCATAATGCATGAACTTGAATTGTCTTATGTGGAATGATCATTGGTGTCAAGTGTGTTTGTCACTGCCAATGGTAGAAATCAGAGAATGGAGAGAATGGAAGCCGATCTTAAATAGATTTAATCTCCTCTATGAATTGCTGGCCGAAAGTTGGAATAATGAATCTAAAACACATTTCTGCATTCTAAAATGGCAATTGCCTTTTCTTTTGACTCCTAGATGGGGGATGAGAGTCATGGATAAACTCCCGATGAAGCTCTTTTTGCAGTTTGTTTTGGGAGATTGCAGGCACTTACACTTGCTTATGCCAAAATTGGTTGGATCTCAGAAGCAATGGAAATAATGATTCAATCTTTTGTTAGAATAGCAGTTCAATGAGTGGGGAATCTCTTTTGGTGAAGAAAGCCTTCTATCAACTAGTGTTTGTAGGCATGCTGTTTGGCTCCTATTATTGCGGCTTTGTATCAGATATTTAAGGAAGAAGGTACTTTTCGATACAACAAAGTAAATACTAACATATTTTTCCAGTCACGTGTGGCATGTAGCAGCATGAATACATTGCCTTTCATAAAACCTGACCCTTGGATTTTCAATTGATATAGAAATCATATGAATGCTACGAAATAAAAAAAAAGCAAGTATTCATATCAATTCATGAAAATTAGCAAAAAATTTGATAACTATATCAACAATTTGTTACTTACTCTTGAAATGTACTTAAAGTCTCCAAAATGGGCAAGCACCCATCGATGAGCTTGCATGAGGCTTACACGATCAAACACAAAATCAACACCTTTCTCAATTGGCGTTCCCAGTTCCATCCCCTCATCTTTATATCTAGATGGTCTATTTTCTTTTCTCTCTACATCATAAAAGTACCCAAACACAAATTTCATACATTCTTCCACGAGATATCTACTTGCAATTGAGCCCTCAGGACGGGATATATTGCAGACATATCTCTTCAAGGTCTAGAGGTACCTGTTTGGAATGATGAACAACAAATTACTTACATGTATTTTATTTTATGAAGTATGAATACTATTTCCAATCGTACATACCTCTTGATTGGAAATATCCACCTACATTGAATCGGTAATGCAATTAAAGTGTCTTTTGCCAAATGTATAGGTAGATGTTCCATGATATAAAAAAAACAAGGGATAAACATCTTTTCCAAAAGACATAATGTTACAACAAATTGGTCTTGAAGTTGTTCAAGGGATCCCACCCTATTTGTCTTTGAATAAAGTTGCCTAAAACATGTTGCTATTTCAATTAATATAAATGATTTAAACCTCCCCTGTTTAGCTAGATAAATCAATGTGGAAAATACATAAAGTCAATTTTCAGGAAAAATGCCATTTAAAATAAAAAGGAATTAATAGAAAGAAACAAAATTAGTCCTAGTTCAAGTAGAGGATTGATTCACACATGGTAGTAAAATCATTTGAAAGAAACAAAATCAGTCCCGGTTCAAGAAGAGGACTATGGCGCAGTTGGTAGTAAAATCAAAAGAAGAAGCATGCCATATAAGAGACAAGTAAACCAATCATTTTAGTGATAGAGAAATTAACATGGAAAATTTGAAACTCAATTTTGAAGGAGGTCATATAAAATGAAAATCAGTCATCCTAGTTGAAGGATTAGGAAGTGATTTTGTAACTCACCTTAAACATGTTGCAACTTCAATTAGTATTTGAACAACATTCTTGGGCAAAGCTGTTCGAGTAGCTAATGGAATTAATTGTTGAAGTATGATATGGCTGTCATGAGTTTTCAATCCCTCAATTGTCCTTCTTCTAAGCTTCACTCGGTGCGAGATATTAAAGGAATACCCATCAGGCACCCGCAAATCCTTCAATACACCTAAAAACTAATCAACTTCTGACGCACATATTGTGTAGGGGCTGGTGGCAAAATATAACTCGAATCGGAAGGCTTCAAAATAGGATGCAAATTTTTTTTGTATTCATGACTTGCATGTCTAGATGGGCCTTAAGTGTATTTTGTGTTCCATTACTCTCACCAAATATTGTGTGCAATAGGTTATCTCAAAAGATTTTGTCAATATGCATTACATCAAGATCATGCCTCATTAGGTTCGTATCCCAGTAAGGTAGCTCCCATAAGGTACTCTTCTTCTTCCAGTTGTACTTGTTTATTCCATTTTATTTTTTCAAAATTAGACCTACACCTCTTCCTCACATCCTCTCGCAAATATACTGTGTTGCAACCTTTGAGCTGCTCCAATATTTCAGCATCTAAGAATCTTTGTGGTGCTTGTCGGTGCTGTGGATCACCATGGAAAGACACTTCGTCCTTTCACAACTTGTGTATGGGTTGCAAGAAGCGTTGATTGTATAGGAAACAATACTTCCCACTGTTAGGTTATCGATAGCTCAAGCAATTCACACCACAATGGGGTAAGCTTTGTCATTATGCACCGAAGAACCTGCCATTATGAAAGTAGTTAATATGCAATGACATTCCAACATTACTTTCATTTTCTAAAGAGAGAAATATATCACCCTAACCTGCCAAATTCCCACATGCCGGAAAATCACTTATTGTCCACAATAGAGCTACACGTAAACAAAAAATAAGCCTTTTAACATAGTCATAGGTCATCACACGTCATTCCATAATATTTTCAACTCATCTATGGGTGGCCATATGTACAAGTCAATTTTATTTCTAGGAGATTTTGGACCATCAATTAGGGTAGACGATATAAACCATGATTGCTTCATCATAGCCATGGTGGCAGGTAGTATATAACCAACACAATAAGCCAAGTACTGTGCGGGAGGTTCATGTTTGAAAACGGACTGAACCCATCAGCGGATAGGAGTAGTCGAACATTCTGACATTCTTCACCAAACAAAGTGTTAGCCTGATCAACATGTTTCCATGCCCGTGAATTTGTTGGATGCCTAAACACTATGTCTTTGACTCTTCCATCTTCGTGCCATAGCATGAGGGATGCTGTTTTTCTAGACATGAATAATAGCCTCAGACGCTGTACTAGTGTGAAATATCTTACCCTTTTACATTCTCTTTTCCCCTCATTAGTAGTGTACCTTGTAGCCTTACAAACATCACATTCAGTGAGTTCATCATCGGTTCCTCAGTAGAGCATGCAATTGTTTGGACATGCAACCCAAGTGTTAAGACTCCATTCCAAAGGCATTAGTTGTTTTAGATGCCTCATAATAGCTTTTTGGTACTTTGACACCACGTTCATTAAATGCATAGTTCAATAGTTCAAGAAACATGTCCATGGACTTGTTTGTCCATCCGTTCAAGACTTTTATATGTATTAGTCTCATTAGGGAAGAAAGGGAGGAAAATCATGAACATCCATCATATAATGGAACATCGGCCTCCTCCAACTTCGGGAGCACTCGCCTAACTTCATAAAAATGTTTAACACTCATTTAACATCCTAGATATGTCGTCAACCATGGGTGTTCCCTCATTGACATATACTGCCTAATTCCTTTACTACCGCAATCTTTTTCCCGTGATAGTGTCAATTCTTATACCACAACAAAAAAACCCCACATCTTGCAACATTGTTTAGTCTCTAATGCACACTTGAAAAAGCAGTTGTGACACCAAGTGCAGGGACATGGTATTTTAGAGCCCTCCTTTTCTTGGAAGGCATATTCTATAAACTAGTCTAAACCTTCATCGTACTCCCTTTGAAAAATAATCATCCAAATCGATCCTCGACCGAGCCATCCATAATCAAGTACATAATTGAAAGTTACCACAATGAAAGGCTTTAAATGTAGGAAAGTTACGTTTACTAGTGAATCCATGCAAGCATGTTTTTTAAAAATAAGGGCATTAGTGCAACTTTTCCCAAATTAGGTGTATCGAAATGGTTTTAGAATTAGCCTATTTCACATAAAAGCCTTTCCCAATTAAATTGTTGTAGAACATGTGACAATAATTAACAACAGCATTTGTGACTGTTGTATAATATTTCCATCACCACAATCCGAACATGAACAAAAGAAGGACATATAACAACATAAATCAGTTAAAATACAAAATACATTTCCAAGAAGATTTATAATCAAAGGAAACAACTAATCTATAGCAAAGAACCCAAATATATATATATATATATATATATATATATATATATATATATAATGAAAATTAAACATTAAATCTATCTCAAAGAACCTAAAAATTATAACCCAGGTCCATCTTGCAATGTCAACACAAGCAATGTATTCCGTACACACCAGAGTTGAAAGGTTCCTAAGAAAAGTTGTATTTGGTTCCTAGTGAGTTAAATAATTTACTGTGAGTATGTTTACTGGTCACTCCATCTTGAGCATGAGGTAACTCATGAATTGAGCTACCTTTAAAATCAACGTCTTCAAACTTCAAACCGTGCCCAGATACTTTGCCATGAACTACAAATTTGAGCTAAATCAAATATGAGCCACCATGCCCTAGAACCTTGAATTCCTTGAGCTTTAAATTTGAGCTACATTTAGTCCACTATTTGATTAAGGTAGTGAGCTGGGACTAAGAAAAGAAAATCATTGAGTCGAAGAAGTGAAGAGAATTTGGTGCAAATCGAAAGAATAGAAGAAGGGCAGTGAGATAGTTTTTTTGTTAAGTGTGGAAAACAAAGAGGAGAGAAAGTGGGGGAATTATTTCGTTGGAGTGATTCAAGGAAAGTGAAAAGTTAATTTAAAAAAAAAGGGAAAAATATTAAATGTGCACTCTAGCAAGCAAGATGTGACTAGTTCTTTTGTACCTTTCCTATTTGAAATGAGAAAAGTTGCATTAGCCTTTCCCACCTTTCCAATTTGATTTCTCTCCAATACTAGCAAGGCAAAAAATCACTAGAAGCCTACAAGTAGTAGGTGTTTATACAAAAAAAAAAAAAAAAAAAAGGCATGGGTTTAATAGTGTATTGGCTTTTGGAAATTTAGTCATAAATTAATAAGGATTACAAATATATTACATAAATTAATACTATTGAAATTAACCTAGTATAATTTAATTTAACTTTATATGAATAGTGCTATTTTAATTTTTGAGATAGAAATATTGTGAGATATGAACAAACAAGTACAAGGTGGAGGATAAAAGATGATAACAAAAAAAAAAAAAAAAACATTGGGGACCCAAATCACCAAAACAAAATTATTGAAAGATAAAAAAAAATTTAGGACCAAATTTATAAAAACAAAAATGTAGAAGACTAAAAAATTAAAAATATCAATCATCCTTTAAAATCCTAATTAGCCTGATTTTACCACGCGCTCGTGAGGTCATATCCGCTTGGTTTCATGATCGCAATGGACCAGTGAAGTAAACCTATCAACAAAAGCTTTTTCTGATGTAAACAATTAAAATAAAGAAATGAAAAGACATAATTCAAATTGTCGAAACTAGACAAAAGAAAAAGGGAATGCTTCTTGACTTCATTTATTCCACAGTGAATGAGTGTCACATGATTACTATTCACTTATCATCCCGGTTCACAAGGTAAATGTACCAGAAGCCCCGTAATATTAATTGGTTTGTGTTGGGTGGCTATTCTTTGTGATTGTTTCTGATAGATATTTTGTTTGTATACCCTTTAGTAATCTGGAATTACAAATCAAGATTGTTTAATCAGCACAACAATGTCGTTGTCCATTCTGCAAATTTTCAGTGCCTCTTTTAGTTTAATTCTTTTCCAAACGATGTGAAATTCTCGATGGGCATAACTAGAATCTGATTTCAAGTTATAGTCTTTGCCCTCAGAATGTAAGAGATGCTAGAAATTCTTCTGATTAAACAGTTTTGCAGTAAGCATATACTTTAAAGGCGAACTTGGTGGAGATTCCCAGGATAAATCCATAGAAAATCCCAGAGGAATGAAGGGGTATGTAGCAAGCGATGAAGGGTATCAAACCCACAGGAATCTTCTTGTTGTACTGGCTTGCTTTTCCTGAATAAACTAACCCAAGATGCCTGATTTCTTTCTTTGTTAAGTTTTGGAAGGTATGCATTTTACATTGTTGTTGTCTGATATGCAGAGAATCTCAATTGCTGCACTGCCATAACTGCTACAACAAGAGACCTTCAGGAACAGCTAAACTTAAACTTGATTCACTCCCTTGCAATTGTAGATAAAAAATTTCTGGAATTTTTTGCTCTTGAAAGGTACATGGCTTTCTGTTTTAATGATAATGTATGGCTTTATTTCTGCAACTCTTTGTGTGTTGATATGGATCTAAATTGATGGGTTGGTTGGGATTTTGCATACTGGGTGAAGTTGAATGGTCTTATGTGTAATAATCACTGGTGTAAAGTGAGTTTATCACTGCCAATGGTAGAAATCAGGAGAGAATGGAAACCTATCTTAAATAGATTTAATCTCCTCTGTTAATTACTGGCCGAAAGCTGGAACAATGAATCTAAAACCCATTTCTGCATTCTAAAATGGCAATTGTCTTTTTTTTTTTTTTGATTCCTAGATGGGGGATGAGAGTCATGGATACACTCCTGATGAAGCTCTTTCGGCAGTGGGTTTTGGGAGATTCCAGGGACTTACACTTGCTTATGCTGGAATTGGTTGGATCTCAGAAGCAATGGAAATGATGATTCTATCTTTTGTTGGAATAGCAGTTCAATCTGAGTGGGGAATCTCTTCTGGTGAAGAAAGCCTTCTGTCAACTGTGGTGTTTGTAGGCATGCTGTTTGGTGCTTATTTTTGGGGCTTTATATCAGATGTTTATGGAAGAAGGTACTTTTCGGTACTTTTGATCTTGTTAGATGATTCTGTTCATGAAGTTTCTCTCCTCTGAACTCATCTGTAACCTACATTTGTTCTCCATCTTAAGTAAAAATTATGGCTACAAACTATTATCAGATATTTGATTCCTAATGTTAAGTTTGACCCAAGATGATATTTATGTTCACCGAGTTTATATTTATGTTCAACAATGAGTTACTGCTACTTTTCCATCCAGATGAAGATCTGGTTATTGTTAATTCAACGAAAGAGGAATCTATTTAGGATAAATGAGATACTGCTAATATTTGAATGATTTTCTGATATTTGACAAGGAAACATTTCTGATACTTCTATACCAATGAAAGAGTTAAATGATTCTTGTGTACATATAGATTACTAATTGTCGTATCTCTGCTTAACCAATATGAGATATTAGCGGGTGCATCTAGAACTTGGAGAACTACAGATGTAAATAGAACTGATCTGTTAACTTGGTACTAATTTTAAATGAATGGTTATGTGCTAACCTTTTGTGGGCATGAGTTTCATAAACAACAATAAAGACTAATTCCCCTTATATTGAAATCGGCAGTGAACAATGTCTTCTTTGCCCCCTTCTCCCCCTCCCCCGTAAATTCAATCTCTCTCTACCTTCCTAAGCTTCTAGAGCTGGTGGTAATTTATTACTCTCTCCGTTTCAAAATGAATGTTGTTTAAGGAAGGAAGTTTTTTTTCAAAATGATTATCGCTTACACATTTCAAGACAAAAAATTATGACTAATTACCCATTTTACTCCTTTGTCAAACTTCTTTTTAACATTTTTCAGTGGCACCTAACTACATTTACACATCCCAATTTTTAAATTTACCAATCACATAAAGGAGAGAGGAGAGACAAGGAAAGAGAAAATAAAGGAGGAAAGAGGATTTCGGAGTGCAATTCAAGATGAGGGTAAAATTAAACGAGGGGCATACTTGTCCCAAATGGATAATGTTATGATTACCTTAATTGTGGTGAAAAATCCATAAACCATATTCATTTTGAAACAGAGGGAGTATTAAGTAACAACAACTACTGGTATAAAGAAATGGCAACTATTGGTAATACTGTCTTTGGAAAGATGTTAAGCTCAACTTTTAACCTTCAAATTATGCATTTCAAAGCAGTGGAACTTGTATCAAAATTTGTTAACTGAATGGAAGTATGAAAGCAAATTACATTGAAGAAAAAGGAGATAATTAAGCTTATTATTGTATAGTGGAAGAATGAAGTAGTGATGCAAAGGGAGAAAAATACAAGGTGTTAGAGTCAAAGAACAGACAAGTCTTTTGAATTTATCTGTTTTTGCCAGCATTTTGCTTATCTATCTTTGGTCTAATATTTGTATATTTTGTTCTCTATCTGCGTACAAGTTCTATAAGAAATTTGATGTTTAATATTTCTCCATGTCCATCTTGTATCCACAGGATAGCCAGATATCATTGGAAGTTCTATGTAGTATGTAATAACTTCTCAAGATATTATAAAGTCAAGAATCTTTTATGTAAAATGTCCATTAAGACAAACTTTTGGAAATTTTTTATGTTTGCCCTTTCATACAACATGTTTTCAGGTGTTGCCTGTATTAATGACTCAACTTTTTCTTTCTTTCTACAGAATTTACTTACATTATGACTTTAGTTGTCTACAGGGTTCTCTGCTGAACTTCTTGGGCGGCTATGGCGCATCTCCAGAAGGAAAAATAAATCAAAATAAAGTTTCTATAAAAGTGCTTTAATGAACAAACATCCACAATCTTGAGCCATTTTAACTTGATTCTTGTCTCTTAGTCGCACTCTTTTGAACTATTACCTCCGTTATTGCCCTTTCGTTTGTTTTCCCTTTGGATTACTTTCACTTATAACCTCATTTTCTGAACATTTGACTACTGACTACTAGCCTAATCTTTTGCCTTTTGCAGGAAGGGCTTTCTTGGTTCAACAATAGTGGTGGCTATAGCTTCTTTATGCAGTGCATTCTCCCCGAACTATAAACTGCTTCTGATGTTCCGTTGTTTGCTTGGTTTTGGTGTTGGAGGTGGTCATGCATATGCATCATGGTTTCTAGAGTTTGTTCCTACAGCTCATAGAGGTGCTTGGGTACTTGGTCTTACAGGATTTTGGTCATTTGGACAAATAATTGAGGCATTTTTTGCATGGGTATGCATGGAATATATTTTCTCGTTTTTTCTTTTCTGTGAAAACTGCTGCAAAAAGGATCCCACATGGCGTTATGGTCCTGTTCACAATTGCTGGAGTTTTTTTTCTAAGCAATTGAATAAAGTGCTCCTGGAAGAAGGGTTTTTTTTTTCTTTCTTCCAAAATAAATAAATTAGCACAATATTTTTCTTGTAACAGCATCAATCCAAAGCTATGTGAAAAATAGTAGATCACAAAAACAGCTACTAACTGGAAAGGGAAAAAATGGAGCTTAAAGCCACTTTTTAATTAACTGAGAATAGGGCATTTGTACCTGTCATCCTTATGAACTGAATGACAATAACACTGTCCGTATCACTTGCCTGAATTCCAATCAATTAAAGTTTCTCTGGGGCATTGATTTTTTCTTTGTACACTGCATAGAATTCAGACAAGTGAACTTAAGCAGTATGTGTATTTCTTTTGTCAACCTTTTTTCTTCTATCCTTGATAGTATGTCCTTGTCAAGAATTGGAGGAAATAGGTCGCTTTTGCATTGTCAATCTAACAGTGAGAATTTCTTTTCTGCTTTCCAGATTATCATGCCAAGATTGGGATGGAGGTGGCTAATATCATTATCTTGTATACCATCTATTTTTGTGCTTCTCTTTTATGGGTTCACACCAGAGTCACCAAGGTATTTAATTATGAAAGGAAGGACTCCAGAAGCACAGAAAATTCTGGAAAAGATAGCATTTATCAACAGAACCAAACTTCCCCATGGAGTTCTTGTCTGTGATCGGGCAATCAGAATGGATGAAGAAAATTCTCCATCATCAGACACTCCGCTTCTTCCTTCTTCAAGAGAAAACAATTTCCATTCAGAGACATGCTTGTCATCTATTTTTGCACTGCTTTCATCGAAACTAAGAAGAACAACTCTTATCCTGTGGAGTTTGTTCTTTGCGAATACATTTTCGTATTATGGAGTTGTTCTGCTGACCTCTGAGCTGAGCTCTGGACAAAGTGCTTGTAACTCGACAACTGAACATTTGAGAACTGTGAATGATGGTAGACTTTACAGGGATGTATTTATCACTACCTTAGCAGGTGAGTAGTTTCACATTTTGGTTAAGTCTTTCCTTTTCTTGTACTTGAGCAATGTTACAACAAGATAAATCAGGAAAAGATCTGAGGAAAAAGGTCACAGCATAATTTAGTTAATAGGTTTTCTTTTACTGCCCTTAATAGATAAGTACTAATTGATTGCCATTTTGATATTTACAGAACTCCCAGGGCTTATTTTCGCATCAGCCTTTGTAGACAGAATAGGTCGAAAGCTTAGCATGGAAATAATGTGCATGTTGAGTTTCATTCTGCTACTTCCACTGGTTGTGCAGCAGAATGAGATCATGACGACAGCTTTACTGTTTGGCTCTCGCATGTTTGTTTTCTCAACATTTAATGTTATTGGGCTCTACACAAGGGAGGTAGGTTTTCTATGTATCCTTTTTGTTTAATCTCATTGTGGTTTTGTTAGGCTGAAGAAATTATATGCCATGTCTGAGTGCCTGTTTCTGTCATTTTAAAGGAGTTTTATTTGTTAAATTAAATTAATATGAAGAGCGAAATGGATCATCTATGCGACTTGGATTGTAAAAAATCAATGAAGCATTTTTACTTGAAATACATAGCTATTGTGTACCTAATGACAAGCAATGATAAACACTAAATTCAAGAAAATCAGAGAAAACAAATTTCATCTACATGTGAATAACCTCAAAGCTTTTAAGTATCTAAAATTCTTGAACCACTTTAGATATTTTTTTATTTTTCCGTCTGTCCTGTTTTATTTCTGGAAGAAGGCCTCTTCTATTAGGACAGGTAAATGAGTAGACTAAGAACAAAATAATTTTATGTTTTTCTGTGACATAGCTGTGTAGTGGTTGATTCTGCATTTCAAGATATATATAGCTTCAAACTATTGTAACTCCTACGAACATGGTTTTTACTTAGCAGAAGAAGAAATCTTATTGACCCTTTGGTATGATTTGGCATGCTTTTAGGTATATCCTACGTCAGTAAGGGCAACTGGTTTTGGAATTGCTACATCAATCGGCAGAGTTGGCGGAATGATATGCCCACTTGTAGCAGTTAGCTTGGTGAGGGATTGCCATCAAACAACGGCGGTAATTTTATTTGAAGCCGTAATAGTTCTATTGGGATCATGCATGTTCTTCTTGCCTTTTGAGACCAATGGCAAAGGATTAAGGGACACTTTGCTGGCTTCAGGTGAGTAGTCGAATGTAAGTAACCGCTGTCTATAGAAACAGAAAGATAACAAAAATGCTCCCTTTTTTTCTGATTAAGGAATGTGATTTTCTTAAATCATAGGTGTCTTTAGATTTCCTGACAACTTGTGGTAGCCAAGAGTATGTTTATAGAATTTGTATCGGATATGTGTATATATATAGACCTGCAATGTTGAATTTAGACCAAAATCCTTCTCTAAGCCCTCTTTCTGGTCAATAATAAGTTTCTCAATTTGATCTGCAACATTGATCTGATAGCATGAATATGTATATGGTCAACTACATTTCATAATGAAGAATTCTCCACTTTCACCAGCACCCATAAACACATGATCACCCTCTTCGATCTCTCCCCTAAGGATGCCCTCAGCCAATCTATCCTCA